>JAASFO010000180.1:0-33517 GCA_023333815.1 Globisporangium recalcitrans
AGACTTTGAAGCAATCGTGCCGCAGTACCCTGCAGAAGAAGCTTACGACGACAACGCCGCTATTCACTTTGAAGAGATGCTGCTGAGCTGTGTGTCGCCGGACGTGGATGGCGACGACAGCGCAGCGCCGCTCAGCATGTCGCCCTGCTACGTGACCTCCAGTTGCGTGTTTGACGATGACGCTGACTCGAGCATGACGACGAGCACGGAGTGCGATGAGGCGTTGGCGTCCTTGGATGAGCTCTACTCGTCAGAGGAAGACGACTCTTGCGCCGTGAAGTGCGAGCTGCCGGTCTTCGAGGTCGTGTACGACGACAGTGCCCCAAGCGCGGATCACAACCAGCAGCAGCAGTGCATGCAGCAGTGCCGTCCAGAAGAGTACAGCCCAGCGCTCTTTGGATGGGGGCAGTTCCCACCAGGACTGCATCCGATGGAGCTCCCGATGCTGCACGCGTTCAACGGCGTTGTGGACAGTGGCGTCGGTTGTGGTGATGACCACAACGTCGATGTTGAAGTCACTGGCGAGCTTCCTGTGCTGCACGCCGAGACGATCCCAGACTTGGACGACGACGCAAGCGACTGCGGGAGTGAAGCATCGTTGAGTTGCTTACCAGACGACTTTGACGTGCTCGTGCGGCAGTTGGTCTGAGTCGCTAGCTTGTATGATGCATGCATGTTGTAGTCAGTATACCTGCGTGTGCATGTACGAAGAAACAATGAGTTTATTGTCGCGCCAGAGACAGAGTGAGAGCGACGCCATAGTAGTCAGCAGCGAAGACATCCCTATCTACCACAGTAGCAATAACATCACAAGCATTCCTCCCAAGCGATTTCTCTGCGTGTCTTGGACGCCCGACGTCGGCAGTCTCACGACAGAACGCGCATTTTGTGTGTCAGCAGGAAGAAGGGGAAAAGTCGCGGCGCCACAATTGAGTGCAAAATGCGCTTTCTGTACTACTCTCATGAATGCGCATCGCCGGTGGACTACCCGTGCATCGCGTCAATGCAAAATGCGCTTTCTGTATTACACTCATGAAGTTGCGTGACCGGTGGACTATCCGTGAATGCACCTGCGCTTGTCGTCATCCTCACGCGGTGTCTCATGCAAGGTGCAGTGCTGTCGACTTGATCGCATTGCTCATTCTCTTTCATGATGACACAGTCAGAAAAGGAAATACTGAAGAGGGTCCACTGCTAAAGTAGCCTACAGTAGTGTTCACACTCGAAGCACTTGAATAGTGGACTCTATGCTCATCTTGACTTGCATGTTTCAAAGGTGAGAGAGAGAGAGACGAGTCACTCACAAGCACGACAAAAAAGGCTCCAAGATGATCGACCGCCGGTATCACCGCTCGCTGCAGCTGTTCACGTGGGGGGCGTGCGCCGCCATGACCATCAAGCTCGTGTTCTTCACCGACTACTCCACGCGCCGCGGTCGCGAGCAGCCGCACGTCTTCACTGACGTACGTCCCGCAAACCTTATAGCTGGCAATGTCATGCTGGAGCTGCTCGACTCGAGATGATGGCAACGATGTCGTTTCCGCGACGCTTTCGTTTATTCGAGCTCCTTACCAGCTTGCAACCACGCGCACTGGGCTAATCACATACTTTGTGTATGCTGTTTGTTGTATCCGTAAATGTGCATCCTGTTGCGACTGGCTGCGCGTGGGCGAATTGATGATCGATCGATGGCGAGCAGCTCCAGAAGTTTGCGGACAGGAAGCTGGACGAGTTCTTTGGCGTGGACCTGATCGCCGAGACGCCAAAGGACACGAAGCCCCCAGCTGCTGCTGCGCGTTCACCTCCGTCTGCTTCCCCAAAGGAATAGTCGCGAGGTCGTCGCGATCTCCAGAGCAGCATAGTTCTGTGAATGTGGAGAATGAGGATTTGGCAACAACACGAATTGTTAGAGAATGGAGCGCGCAAGCGAGAGGATGCGCCAGTGCCCATGATATCTATGCAAGAAGAAATGCAAGCGCTCTGGCGCAGCCACGACAGCATAGCTCTACGGTGCCGTTCAAGTGTTGATTTTGTAGTTGTTTTTCGTGTTACACAAGAAAAGCAAAGGTGCGTCAAAAAGCTGCACTCGTAGAAAAAGATGCAAAGTCTTGTAGCGATTCCACTTGTATCATCCACGGCTTCTTCGCGTCACTACTCTTCTGCTGCTTCTGGGGCTGGCGCTGGGTTCGCCTGTGGCGCAGGCTTGAAGACTGCAAACTGCGGACGAGGCGGCTTCCTCTGCGCGCCGCCCATGGACACTGCGCGCTGCCCGACCATGCCTGGTCGCATGGGTGGTGGCGCCATCATCGCGGACAACGGGTCTTTCTTCATCAACGCGGCATGCGCACGCGCCGGCGGTGGCGCCATCAGCGCAGCGAGCGGGTCAACAGGTCCACCACTAATCGACCCTGGAGCCGAGTGGGTGCCTGGAGGACCCATCGCACCAGGTGGTCCGCCGCTGCTCGACGATGGCGTGCTGCCGGGCAACGGTCCTGTCGGCGGCGCACTTGGCATCGTTGGTTCTTCCGCCGCGGTCTCTCCTGGGAACACCCATCGCTTCTTCTCTTCGTCAAAGTATGCCTCCATTTGCTCGCCGAGCTTCGCCACCTTCGCCTCCGGGTTCATTTTCTTGGCGATGAAATTGCCCACGAGACCCGAGAGCCAACCCGACTTGGAGCCGCTTGGCGGAGGGGTCTTGGAGCGACCCGTCTTCTTCGCTTCCTTGAACTTTGGACTCGCCGAGCCCTTGTCACTGGACGGACCGCTCGACGCTGGGGCATCTGCTGCTGTTGGCGCTGGCGCAGAAGTCGGACTACGCGACTTGTCGGACGCGCGGCGTGCCGGAACAGCTACTCCCTTGCCAGCGTCTCCAGAGAGATCCAGCGTCGGCTTCTGGAAGGACGACGGGGATGCTGGCATCGAGCTTGGCGCCGAGTTCGAAAAATGAAGCTGGTTCGGGACGTGATGCTGTCCTCCCGCCATGTTCGACTGGTACTGTTGCTGAGGCGGCTGAGGTGGGAAGCCTCCTCCTCCTTGTGAAGACGGAGGTCCATTGTCCGAGCTTGAAGACGGAGGAGGCACCGTGTTCGAGCGTGCTGGTGGCGCAAATCTGTCTTGGGCTTGTGGAGCTCCATCCGCAAACTGAGCGCGAGGGTTACTTCCGGGACCAGAGTACACGCCAGAAGGGGTTGTCGCCACTCCGCCACTAGGACCAAAAGCGCCTTGCGATGAAGTGCTCGAAGGACCATACTGAGCGTTTCCATGGGCTCCGTATGGACCATTTTGCATCGGTGGTGCAGAACCACCAGGTTGTTGACCGTACGCAGGGAACGACGGGGCGTGATCGCGCTGATATCCTGCTGGACCAGCATTCGAGTCGTTTGAGCGAGGAGCGCTCTGAAGACTATGCTGGTCGTAGCCAGGGTACTGTTGCGACTGCTCACTCTGCTGGTAGCCTTGGTTGGTGTTCGGATCGTTCGAGCGCGGCGTCGGTTGCTGTCCATAACCTGGGTAAGACTGCTTTGGATACGAAGGAGCACCGTTCAGATCGTTCGATCGAGGAGCAGGCTGCTGCTGCCCGTAGCTCGGGTACGCCTGGGATGGAGTCTGAGGGTATCCTGGAGCGCCGTTGTTCGAGCGAGGAGCCCCGCTGTATGGATCGACAGCAGCTTGGACACCGCCCTGTTGTCCGTAGCCTTGGAAGGACTGCGAAGGAGTACCTGGGTATGTTGGAGCAGCGTTGAGATCATTCGAGCGAGGAGTCGCCTGCAAACCTTGGTGCCCAAAGCCAGCGTACGATTGAGACGGAGTGCTTGGGTACGCGCTGGGCTCATTGGAGCGAGGGGTGTTCTGCAATCCTTGCTGACCGCCGTAGCCAGGGTACGCTTGAGCAGGGACGCCACTATGGTACGGCGATGGGGTTGCCATTGGCTCATTTGAGCGAGGAGCTCCGTACCCGACGTTTTGTTGCGCTTGCTGCCCGTATCCTGGGTACGATGGAGAAGGAGCGCGCTGTGGCGCCACTGGTGTGCTCCTCGCATCGTTGGAGAGTGGAGCAGGCTGTGCAGCTGGTTGTTGCGCGAAGCCAGAGTACGTCTGGGACGGAGTGTTTGGATACGACGGCACAGCGTTCGGGTTGTTCGAGCGAGGTGCACCAGGGAACAAGCTGCTTCCAGACCCATGCTGTGGTCCAGACGATGCAGCAGCTGGAGCACCAGAGCCGTCGCTTCCTTCGACCACTCTGTTGACAATTTTGCCCATAATACTGAGCGCACTTCCAAATCCCCACTTGCCCTGTTTGCTGTTGTTGGTGGAAGCAGCGACAGAGTTGACGCGGTGCTGACCGAGGTGTTGACGCAACCGATCGTCCAGGACAGTCAACTGGTTCTGCATTCCCTCCAAGTACATCGACGTGCCAGGCTTCATAGTCGCCGTCACAGCCTTGATGACCGACAGCATCGAGCTCACGTACTTGAACGAAGTCTCGAGCTTGCCATGGTCAGCAAGGATCATCGCGTAGATGAGCTTGTACCCTTGGAAAGGGATCATGTTGGTCACACTGCCGCTCGATCGCTTCTGGATCCACTCGTAGATCTCCGTTCGCTGCACAGCGGACGACGACACGTAGAAGCGCGCTTCTTTCGGCGTTCGGTGGTCTGCGCCAAGAAGCGCGATCTTCGAGCTTGGAGATGGCGCCTCGACAGCAATGCCAGCCGAGAGGTAGCAAACGTGGGCTGCGAGGATCGATCCTGTTTCTTTCCAGAGTCGGTCGCCGAGCTCGACGAGGATCTATGCATTTTCGGCAAAATGACAATGCTAAAGTAAGAAACAAACCCAGAAACAAAATAAGGACATTCGGCAGCAGCGTACCTTGCTGGTGTCGCCAGTTCTGTTTGCAAGAATGACCTGCGCGTGCGTGACCCAACTCGAGAGAATCGAGGACGAGCGCTCCTGCTGCTGCGGGTGGTTGACTTGCAGAAGCTTCTGCGGCTCCTGCACACTCTTCTCTTGTTGATCCGCGAACGACATGTACAATGCGCGGCAAGGATCGCCAATGGCGTAGTGACCCTCCAAGTACGTTCGCAGCACACGCTAGAGAGACAATGACAGAACAGCGACAGAACAAAGTCAGCGATCCACCACGGTAAAAGAGTCGAACGCATCCACAAAAGCACAAACCTTGTATTCGTCCTTGTCCGTGAACGAAGCGATGAGCATGGCTTCTGGCCACATTTGCGCGTGGATCGCGACATCGACTGCCGCCTTGCGGTCGCCGACAAGGAGAAGGTCTCGGATCGTGTTTGCGTTCTTCACCAACAAATCCGGATGCTGCAGCACACACCAAACCAAAGCCCATTCGTTATAGATTACGGACACACAAAAACAGACCCCAGGAGAGCGATGGGAAAACGGCGAGTAGAACGTACCATCCCTGTCTGGACAGGTCTTGGTGGAGGGAAGCTCGGTGGCTGGTTCCTTCAATTTGTGGAAACAAGCATCGGAAACACAAGACGTCAACAACCCCAAAGCTAAACGCACTCACCAGCAAACACAAGTGCATACGAACCCTCGGCGACGATGGTCGCTCTCACGAAGGAGAGTAACCAGTTGAACCTCTGGCGAGTCTGGGTCGCTCGGGTTTCCGGTTGGATCCGAGCGAAGCTTCCCGTTGCACTTGACCAAGATTTTCAGAATGCCCGACAAAAGACGCTCATCCTCTTGCTGGCTTGGCAACGTGGCCGTGTCCTTCAGCTGGTCATCCAAGTATTGACTGCAAAGAGAAGACACACACACATACGGCGGTAAGTACCACAATCCCGAGCCCTACAAAAGCGCACAACAACAGACAACAACGTACAGAACAACATCCTCCGACACACTCTCAGTCAGCGGACCAGGGAACGCCTCCAGTTGCTCAAAGAGTATGTCCTTCGGGTGGATTTGCTCCATTCGGTACACGCCAACTGGCCCCTTCCGCAGCTCGCCAAGCGCCGAGTTCTCACCTGGATGTGACGGACTGTAACAAAAATAAAGTAGACACGACAAGCAATCAGCACGGACACTCCAAACCACTGCTTCCTATCCGACGAGAAGGTGATAGATAGCGCAAAGACTTACACGGGCTGTCGTGGGCTGTTGCGAAAACTGCTTCCAGCAGTGTTCAGTCGCAGTTTTCGCTTCGGGAACATCGTCGCAACGTTACCACCAAAGCCAAACGATGCCAAGCAGGATGGTGCAGGCACGCATGGGTCCTTGTATTTGTTGCTCCTCGCCACAGGTGCTGGTGCTTGCTTCTGGATTCCTCCATAACCAGATGCAGCGCTGTAACCGCCCTGAGCCGACGAGCTGTAGTCTTGAGCATACGATGAAGCGGCAGCAGCCCCGCCCACTGCTGCAGCAGTCTGGCTGTAATTATTGCCAGTCTGGTGCGTCTGTCCAGCAGAAGGTCCGTGAGCAGCATAGTTGTTGAATTTGCCAGGCGCTTGTGGCGCTTGAACCGCAGGAGCTGGAACACTGCCGTACCCATGAGCCAGCTGTTGGAACGATTGCTGCTGCTGCTGCTGTTGCTGCTGCTGCTGTTGATGGTAGGACGCCTGTGGTGCAGACGACTGGAATGGTGAGCTGTTGGCGCCAAACCCAACGCCAGTTTGAGCAGGAGCGTTCGCGTGCTGTTGTTGTGGCGCTGACGAGAAGAACTCTGTTGACAATGGAGCACCTGCACCAAATCCACCCGGCGCCGATTGTTCAAAGCCTCCGTACGCTGGGGCAGGCGTCGATTGCTCACCAAAGTACGACCCCGCAGGAGGACTCTGCTCCTGAGGAGGCGGTCCGCCGAACATGCTCGAAGAGTCCGCTTCATGACCCGAGAACTGGTCACCAAAAACAGATCCGCCACCGTCATTGAATTGGAGAGACGAGCCGAAGTAGGTTGAGGAGTCATCCTGTTGCTGTGGGAACGGCTCTGAGACTGGAGCAGGTGTCGCAGGAGGAGGAGCATCTCTAGCACTGAAACTGGATCCTCGTTCTTCCTGGAACGAAGACGAAGCAAAGTGGGCTTGGTAGTGACCAGCTTCTTCCGTTGCTGGTGGTAGTGGGAATGACGCGGTTGGCGGTTCTGGGGCGTGAGCAAAACTCGAATGTCCGGACGTGTCTACGTGACCAAAAGATGAACCATCGCTCGCTGATGCTTCTGTTGCCTGGCTGGACTGCGCGACTCCACTGGCGTTGTACATGGAAGAGTCGCCAGCAGGTGCAGGCGCATCAAACGATTCACGACGAGGAGGAGGAGGTGGCGCTGAGAACGAGTCTTCACCATGTCCAGGTTGAGCAATGCTACCAGGCTGCGACCATGATTGCTGCTGCTGATAGCCGGTTGGATCTTCCGATGGGCGGTAGTCAGCGGTATGCTCACTGTAAGCCGACGCATCACTCGTACCTCGAGACAGACTTGGCCGACTCTGCTGGCCACGATTGAGCTCATCGACAGAGTTTGGCTCAGCGCTACCACCACCAAAGAACTCATTGGACGACGCAAACGAAGCAGCTCCGCCAGATGCCCCACCGAAAAAGCCCTGAGCGGATGCAGACGATTGGCTGGCGTGACTTTCGCTAAATCCAGAGTGGTTCGACATCGAGTCGTACTGATTTCTCTCGTACTCGTGTGTTGGCGTTTGCTGCGGCGCAGGATGCTGTTGCGCATGACCAAAGAGTCCTTGCGTTTGTTCGCGAGCGCTCTCGGTGTGCACAGTACCAGCAGACGAAGTCGAACCAGCGTAGCTGTGCGCATTCGAGTGTCCCACATCGGCATCAACTCTTCCCGCGCCGAACGCCTGGCTCGCCTGCGGTTCAGAGTGGTGCTCAAGGTGCTCTGAACTCTGGGTCACGTTCGAGGAACCAAACGTACTTGAAGCCGACGACGCATCGCTTGGTGGAAACCCAGAAAAGCTTTGATCTTGAGAGTGGTTCCCCGGTGCGCTTCGCCCGTGTTGAGTCGCAAAAGCAGACTCAGCACCTCCTTGGTTCGCGTAATGATGCTCGCTCGCCGAGTGGGCACTCTGGGCGAAGTGATCACTGGCACCTGCTCCATACTGGCTGTGACCAGCGTATGCGTTCTCGCTTTCGGTCGTTACTTGCTGTTGCTGTTGTTGTTGTCCGAAATCAAAATCGTTCGCAGTTGCACCACTCTGTTGCCCAAACGGACTCGAGCTGGAGCCAAACCCGTCGAAAGAGCCTTCGCTTTGGCCAAACAGCTCGCCGGCAGAAGGAGTGGTAGCCTGACCGTAATGCGCCGATTCATTGTAACCAGCGTGAGACTGACCAAATGCCGACTGCTGGTCGTTCGACTGCGCATATCCGCCTTGGTGTTGCTGCTGGTAGCCCTGAACATTCGCCCATCACATAGATATCATTAAGCCGTGAACCAACAACCTTCAGCAGCAGAGGAAACATGCTCTGTATCGTACCTGGTCGTACGACGACTGGTGGTGGTACCCTTGGTCACCATATTGCTGTGACGCCTGACCAAACGAGCCGCCAAATCCAGTCGCGGGAGAAGCAGATGCAAACAAGTCGCCAGCCTCCGCAACTGGCAGCTCCTTCTCTGCAAAAGAAGATGACGACGATTCCCCGAACGGATTTGGCACATCCGATCCTGCCGTGGCGCCAAAGAGCGATGAAGCAGTCGGAACGTAGTCAGATGACTCCGGAGCACTTGAGTTCTCCACTGGGGCGGAGCCAAATGGAGTCGACTGGAAGCTCTGCTCACTCGACGCCGAGAAGCCCACAGATGAAGCCGACGACGACGCGAACGGGTTCACTTCATCCGACGCGCCACCGCTGTTGCCTTGATTGAACAACGCAGCAGAGGGTGTCGATGGGAAACTTCCATCAAACGTGCTTGACGAGTTTCCAGGCATCTCGAACGGACTCGCCTCGTCATTGTGAATGCCTTCGCTGTAGTACTGCTCCTCCTCATTCTCGAGAGGTGGCTCGCCTGAACTTCTGGTTTCGGCACTTGGATGCGACGACTCGTTCAGACTCGGCGTCTCCGACACATTTCCATCCGAGAACTGCCCGTCGCTCACATAGTCCGAGCCACCAAACGTTGTCGCCGCAGCCGAGAAGCCTTCACTGACCGACGGGAAATCAGTTCCGAACGCAGTGCTCGCATTGGAAGAGCCAAAGATACTACGAGTTTCAGAAAAGTTGCCGTCCGACAATGGTCCGTCACTGACGTAATCAGATCCACCAAACGTAGCCCCTGCCGACGAGACATCTCCGCCGACGGAAGCCGTAGAGCTCCGTTCGTGATCACGCACAGAGGCATAAAACTGCGCTTCTTCACGAGACGAGTTGTCGCTGTAGTGGAAAGCGGCCGCACCAGCAGCTTCTTGAGCTCCACCAGCGTACTGACGCTCTCCTTCCTCCTCCACAGGAGCAGACTGGAACTGAACCGCAGCGACAGTTTCTTCGTGCTGGTAATAATTGTTGTTGAATTGGTCCTCCTTGCTCGGAGACGCGGAGCCTGAACCCCACAGAGCACCGCTGGATTCCCCGTGAGTCTCTGGCGCATGCTCCTCCCAACCCTTTTGAGGATCAGTTGCTGTTTGCTGCTCACTTGGCAAATGCTGCTGCTGCTGGTACTCGGAGTAATCCGACTGCTGGGAAAAACCAGTCGCTGAAGCTGCAGCAGCATCGTCCTTCGCTGGGCTACTACTGGTGAAGAAGTTGCCACTCGTGCTTCCTTGAACAGGTTTCTCTTCGCGGAACGCTGGGACTGGTGAAGGTTCGGGTGTTGAAGCGTTCGTCGACACATCCGAACCGAAAGTTATACCAGGACGCGATGGAGGGCTGCCAGCGAACCCACGGCTTTCAACAGGAGAGTTTCCACCATAAGTGCCTTGCGCTTCAAACGACGCACTGCTGCTGTTGCCGTGGAATCGCGCGTTTGCACTGGTTTCGTACGAGTGCGTTTGGGCTTGCGTTCCGTAGCCAAAGCGAGACGGAGAGGGCTCTGTCGGGTACGTCGGTGGAGCAAAACTGGTGGTTTGCTGCTGGCGCTGGTAGTGGTGGACTTCGACTGTCTCCCCAGTCGACGCAGCCTCCTGGAGCGAGAGCTTCGACACTTCGTCGATGGCTTGCTGCACCACTGGCGTCTCGTCCCACTTCTCATTCGCATGTTCATCTTCGTCAAAGAGCGCGTCGTCATCCTGATCTCCCCAGAACTCGTTCGCGACCGGAATGCTCTCTGGAGCTGGAACGTTCAGTGGCGACACAGCAAAGCCGGCAGATGCAGCAGCAGATCCAGCCGCAGATCCAGCCGCCGGCGAGAAGTCCTTCTGGTCTGGAAACGGGTCAGCGTCTTCCCACGGCTCTCCCCACGAGTTCCTCTCAGTGTACTCAAACTCAGCAACAGGCAACGGCGCCGCTGACACTGGTGGTGGCTCCGACGCAGGAAACGCCGCCGTCGTCGTCGAAGAAGACGAAGACTGCGTTGTCGCGGTCGTCGTTGCTGTTGTCTGGCTTTGGAACCGATGCTGCGTCGTCACATTCTGTCCAGACACGTTGCTGGTGTTGTATGCAAACGGCGAAGGGGCTCTTGGTGGCGCTGCGAGCGGTGCTGGCGCTGGCTTTGGCGGAGTGAGACCGAACTGCTTGTCAGTTATCTCGTCTTCCCAGGCGAAATCTTCGTCTTTCAGTTCATCCACACCGAGGTCAGCTGCTGCCTCCACCGTTGGTTCCGAAGCCACACCTGTTGGTGACAGCACAGCAGAAGGCGAGTCACAGCCCCACCCATCATCCATTCCGAATGCGTCGGAGTCTTCCATCGAAAACAAGCTGGTGCTTGGCGGCTTTGCACTCGCAAACGCAGTCGTAGTCGACGAAGTGTTTCCGAACGCAGCGGTCGTACCATGCTGCGCAGACGGAGCCCCGAACGTTGAGCCCGTCGCTGCAAACGTCGACGCAACTGGAGGAGCTCTCGCTGACGCAGTCGTCGTTGAGCTGGCGAACCTGCTGGTCGATCCGCTCCAGTTCATGGCGTTGGTTGGTGCTGGCGCAGGTGGCGGTGGCGTAGTGTACGCTCCGCGCGGCGGTGCGCCATACTGATGCATTGACGCACTCGACGTGTTTGCCGACGGCGGCGCGTTCATCGACGACATGCTCGCCGTCGAGCCTCGGTTGCTGAAGAAACTGCTCCGGTTTCCTCCCTGGGCATCAATCCCCAGCGTCGCAAAGAGATCTTGGTGCGACGGCGCTGCCGGCTTTTGACGCAGCCGCGTGCCCGCGCTCTGCGGTCGCAGGCGGTTGTTCGCAGACGTAGGAGGCGAGGCGACTCCGAAGAAGCCGCCGGGACCGTCCTGCGACCGGCGATCTCCGTTCATTTTCTTTCAATTCGCGGAGAGTTCGTTCTCACTCAAAAATGGCGACTGAGGTGTTCGCTGTCAGCTCGAGATCAATCGACGGAGCAGACGCGACAGCAGAGAGACAGAGGACGACGGAGCGACAGAAGAAGGACTCGCACACACCCTCGACCTTCAACTCGCTTGCCTTCAACCTGCCTGGCGCGATCAATGCGGTCAGCTCGCTCTGCGAAAGCAGCTTTCGATCTCTACCACAATGGAAACGTGGCGCTCTCTCAAACTCTCGATTTCGTTTTCGCAGCAAAAGGTTTGCTTTCTCGTGATTCTGATTCGGGCTGATCCATGCGTTTCAGCTGATGAGACACAACCTGCTGAGTCGGGTATCTGATCGGAGCCAAAAGAACAGACAGCGAACACTGCACCAGATCTCTGATTCGGCAACCCTCTTTTCTGCTTCTTACGCACGCGTAATTACGCGAGTCATCCATCAGCAAGCCTTTTTTTTACGCTGCAAGAGACACACTCGACTAGACTTCCTCGTTTTCCTTTTCCTTCCTTCTCAACAGCAGAAGAAGAAAGAGATAGACAAGAAACACATCTGAGAGCGGAAACAGAGAAGAAACGCAGAGCTGCCAACGCCGCCGCGACTGCCCCCCTCCCTCCCTCCCTTCATTTGACGCACCCGCAACGACCGACTGATCAAGATGCCGGTGGAGGTGCAGCGCAAGCTCACGGTACTGGGCTTCCCGGGCGTGGGCAAGTCGTCGCTCACGACGTGCTTTGTCGAGAACCGCTTCGTCGAGAACTATGACCCGACGATCGAGAACACGTTCCACAAGACGATCCGCTTCCGGAACGCGCACTTTGTCACCGACATTGTGGACACAGCAGGAATGGTGCGTACACAGTAGCGATTTTGTCCAGCTGTATTGAGATGGTGTGTCTGAGTGTCGCCTGGACAATGAGTGAGCTGTAAATCAGTCACTGACTGCAACACCCCAGATTGTGAATACGACTGGATGATGCGCACTAACCTCTTCTCTGATACCTTGGTTGCATGGATGTGTGTGTGTGTTTTAGGACGAGTACGCAAATTTCTCGCAGGCAGCATCTGTTGGCGTCCATGGCTACGTGTTGGTGTACTCGATCGGCTCGCGCACATCGTTCGAGAAGCTCAAGCTGATCAATGAAAAGCTGTTGAACATGCTGGGCTCCAAGCCTCCGCGGGTACTGGTCGGCAGCATGTCCGATCTCGAGAAAGGCAGGCAAGTACAGCTTTGCTGTTGTGGTTGATGCGTTTCGTGACTTGTGCCGAGTCCGCTCTGTTGGTGCGTACTGACGTGCGCGAATTGTGTGTTTTCTTTGGTTTTTAAAGTAGACAAGTGTCCCAAGAAGAAGGTCAGTTGCTGGCACGACAGTGGGAATGCCCTTTCGTGGAGTGTTCTGCGAAGGACAACGAGAACATCAGTACGTCGACATCTTGTTGCTCTTTCATTCGTCTGCAGATTGTAGACGTGCGTCCCATCTCCGTTACGAACTAACCATCAACTCTTTCTACTTTCTCACCAGCTGAAGTATTTACATACCTGATTAAAGAGATTGAGCGCGACTCGGGATTGCTAGAAGTGAGTGGGGACTCGGGATGCACCATTTTGTAAACACTTGCGGCAGTGAGGGAAAAGAAAACAAGGCGAGGAACGCACTCTGGAGCTGCGGCGAGCTTGCTGTTTTTCGCAATGAAAGAGGAGATCGTTCGGACTTGTTTTTGTGTGTGTTTCTTGGTGAGAGAGTACGTCATCCAGCATTACTTGAAGGTGCTTGAGCAAAGAAGACCACCTCGCTGATCGAGACCAAGGACAAGCGCGGACAAGCAAGCAAGAGTGGCGAGATGTCATGGCCGCTTCAAGCTCCACTTGCTGCTCCTCTCCACCCATATCGACAGGACCACCACCATCACCAACTTCAAGCATCCGTGCACTACAACAGCAGGACAAGAAAGAAAGCACCAATACATGTACATCGTAGCCACACACACACACGTCGGAAACTGCCAGCTTCCGCGTCGACTCGCCTATTCTCGTTCACCTGGAAAAAGAGTGCAACTTCTCCAAGACACATGCATATAGAGGCTAATGTACCTGTTTATAAGACATGCAATACAAAAGCCAAGTCAGCTGGATCTCGATAGTCAGATGACCACTTCGCGTGGGGTACAATTACTCACTCGACGGTCAGTCAGTTGACTTCTGTTCTCGGTCCGGATGGACCGGTCTGCGGATCCTGGACCGCTCGCTCTGATGGAACTGGAGTGGCTGAGTGAGGAGAGTGATCGATCAAATCGAGCACGATTTTGTGGTGATCCCCTCTTTCTCGCTCGAAAGCAGCATTTTGGTCGGGTGGCTAAAGCAAACGCAGCAGAGCGACACGAGAGAACCGCCGGAACAGACGCCAGCATGTTGCGCAAAGTGACTTTCGAAGTGGGCCGCGCCGTGCGCGAGACCGGCCAGGCGCTCGACCGCCTCGGCCTGCGCGTCTTGGGCGACAACGCCTTCAATGAGCGATGTACGTGCCCGCGTTCCTGTTTGGAATCGACTTTTTGTTGCCAGCAACTGAAAAAAGAAAAGAAAAGCGGAGGAAAACGAAGAGCTGCGATCACGCAGATTGGATCTGCAATGGAAATACAGGCATGCTGACTCACGGTTGGTATTCTGATGCATGTACGAGCAGTCTCTCGCCACCGTCAGGTGATGAACTTGTACGAGAAGCGTCCAGTGATCGCCCATGATGTGTGGGTCGCTCCAAACGCGACCATCGTCGGCGACGTCGAGATCTGCAACGATGCCTCGGTCTGGTACAACGTCGTCATCCGAGGTATGCATACAACGCCGAGCTGGTCTCCTCGCAGGAACAGCTTGTTGAAGAAGCACAGTGTCTGATAACTGATCCTTCGATCTCCATTTGTGCTGATTATTGATTGAACAGGCGACTTGAACCAGGTGCGCATCGGTAACCGCACGAACGTGCAGGATCGCACTGTGATCCACACTGCGAGCACCACGAGCCCTGGTCTCTCCCCGGGTGCGTCGATCGGTAACGATGTGACCATCGGCCACGGCTGCATCCTGTACTCGTGCACGATCGAGAACAACGCGCTGATCGGCATGGGCTCGATCATCCTCGACGGCGCGCTGGTGGAGTCGAACACCATCATCGCTGCTGGAAGTGTCGTGCCACCTGGACGCCGCATCCCATCGGGGCAGCTTTGGGCGGGCAACCCAGCCAAGTACGTGCGCGACATCTCGGACGACGAAGTGAGCGACATTGTGAAGCAAGCCAAGGAATACAAGGGCATCGCAGAGACCCACTCGGACGAGTTCTTGCCATACGGCACTGCGTACCTTGACGCCGAGAAGATTAAGGCTGCGGGCGGCCAATTGTAAGTAGAAAAGCGCGGCGGTCATGACGGGGACAGGGACAAACAGTGACTTTGGTGCTCTCCCCAAGAATGAGTGAAGACGACGGACGTTTCCTGCTTGTGCGCTGGTGTCAGAAGGTTCGAGCCTGACGACTCCGAGTCGACTGGCAGCCTAGCTCCACACAGCAGGTCTTTGAAGATCGTTACTTTAAACAGAAATAATACAAGACAAACAAAACCACAAGCACACATTGGGAATGGAAGCAATGGCTCTCTTCAACTTGTGCGTATTCTCTGTCGCCTCTCTTCTCTACCTCTCTACTCGTCGTCGCCACTGGCGCGTATCCGCTTCTGCTTCTTCTCGCCGCCATTGGCTTTCTTGCGCTTCTTGAAGCCCACGTCGCCCTTGGTCGTGATCATGATCTCTTCCTCTCTCTGCGCTCGCTTCGACTCACTCGAGTCTTTTTCAAGCTGCACGCCCTTGTAGCTTCCGCCCCACGGGTTGAAAGCCCCCAGCGCATGATCGCCCTGCGACGAGAGATCTTCCAGCGCTTCTCTTCGTTTCTCCTCCTCTGCTAGCCTTTCAGCCTCGACTTGCGCCTCTGCGTCTCGCTTCGCGATCGCTGCCTCGCTCTCGTCAATCTCACGCACGACCACTGTGCTCCACTCGCCCATGCCCGTCTCTTCATCGATCACCACCGGCGCCTGGATCGCGGCATCTTCCTCTGCTGTCGACAGGTCCTCCTCGCCAGTTTCCATCTGCCGCATCATCCGCTGCGCTGCCTCGAGCGTCACACCAGCAGGCATTTTGATGCGCAATCGGTCGGAGCGCACCTCGTTCTCGGTGATCGGCTGCGGCTGTCCCGGCGCCATGTACGTGATCGTGAACTTGCGGAAACTCAGATCTGTGTTGGGGATCATGTGCACGACAACGCTCTCGATCAGCGCATTGAGCCACTCCTCGATCTCTTCCACCCAAATCTCGCACGCGCTGCCACTCTCCAGCTTTTCCTGCAAAGAAGCGAAGCGCGATACGAAACAGTGGTGATTAGCTGGAGAGTCCATGCAAAACGGTACATCACGCAGAGACAACCAGCCAGATTTACCTCGTGACGCTTGCCCTCCAGAAACACTTCGCCGCGCGTCACGTAGACACCGTAATCGTCTTCCTTCGACCCTTCTTCCTCTTGTTCGTCCTCATCGTCTCCATCTCGCTCTGGCGCATTACGCTCGTCTTGGCGACGCGAGCCATGCGCTTTCTTGCTGAAATCTCCCTGTCTTCGAGGTGGCGGTGGCGGTGCTTGACCTGGTCGTCGTGGAGGCGGTGGCGGTGGCGCGCCAAACGCTGCGAGATCCTGCGCGTGTCTCGCCTGCGCTGCTTCCTCGATCTCTCTCAGCTGCTCCTGCAGATCCTTCTCCGAGTGGTACGCCTCGGACTTGGCCTTGCGCTTCTGCTTCAGCGTCTCTTCCACCTTCTCCTTGTGCTTCTTGCCCTGCTCGTGGTGCTTGACAGCCTTCGAAAAGGAGATTCCATGCCATTTGAACAGCAACGAAAAGTGAGTCAGTAGGAGAGATACGCCACATCTTCCGTATATGCACGTGGTCACGCAGCAACAGCGCAACGCACCATCTTGTCGCCCTGCATCCACACATTGCAGAACTTGCAGTAATGGCGCTCCTTCGAGACCCAGTAGTCCACCATGCTGCCTGCTCCAGCTTTGCTTTGATTTTTCACGAGTCGAACACTTTTTTTCTCCGATTTTGTGGATGCGTACTTTTGCAGAGCACACCGCGAATGTAAGCGAAACATCTCTATACAAGAGCAGCTTCAATTCAAGTATTGAATTGTTTCTCAGTGCGATTCAAACTCGAATTGTTGTGTTCTGTCTTTGCTCTTGATTGGCTGTTGAGTTTTGTGTGGAGGAGGCGGTTGGTTGGCGGCAGCGCAATGCAATTGCAAGCAGCTCCATCCTTTCGCAGCATTCAGTCGTGATTCTTGAGAAGAAGCAGCAACAATGAGCAAGCGTGGTACGTTCATGGCTCTCTCTCTCTCTCTCTCTCTCTCTGCCCATGCAGACGGCCAGCAATGGAGTTTGCGCAGGATGCACACAAGCAAGCGAGAGCATCACCGGACGCGTGCAGGATCGCTAATTTCCTGTTTGTGTTTGGCGCGTGTGGACGAATGAACAGGACGTGGCGGTACCTCTGGTAACAAATTCCGTATGACCCTGGGTCTCCCAGTCGGTGCGGTGATGAACTGCGCTGACAACTCTGGCGCCAAGAACTTGTACATTATCGCCGTGTGCGGTATCAAGGGTCGCCTGAACCGTCTCCCAGCCGCTGGTGTGGGTGACATGGTGCTCGCCACCGTCAAGAAGGGTAAGCCTGACCTCCGTAAGAAGGTCATGCCAGCCGTCGTGATCCGCCAGCGCAAGTCGTGGAGACGCCGTGACGGTGTCTTCCTCTACTTCGAAGACAACGCCGGTGTCATCGTCAACCCTAAGGGTGAAATGAAGGGCTCTGCCATTACCGGTCCAGTCGGTAAGGAGTGCGCCGACTTGTGGCCACGTATTGCCTCGAACGCCGGTTCGATCGTTTAAGCAGGCTTTCGCGAGCTTTCTTTTGTCGCCCCGCGCCAAAGAAGGCAGACCAAGGTTTCTAAAATAATGAGAATCGCGCTTTCTTCTGTGTCGTCGTCCCCAATATTGTATCTCCCATCCATTTCCTACATCGCTCATCGGAAATGAATTGCTTTGGTTACCATCGTCCTTCTGCTTTCTTCTTTTTCCCCTTCTTCGCAGCCTTCAGCGCCGCTTCCTCTTCCAGTTGGCGCCGTTCTCCCTCGTTCTTCATCTCCTCGCGGACGTCCTTCTTGAGCTGCTTGAGGACGCTGGCGCCTTCAGCAGCGTCGACGACACCCCTTCAACCGACGTCCCAAACTCCTGTCACACGAGTCACAAAGAGAGAGAGAGAGAAAGAGAGTCCAGTCAGTCTTGGAGATGAAGCCTGCAGGCGAGCCTTCGCTGATGTGCGTCTTGACTGCAAGCAAGCTGCTGCCGTCGCGACAGAGCTCGATGAGTCGCAGCCCTTTGTCAATGTCGATCGGCGACGCGTTCTGCTGCGGCAGCGGGTCGACGCTGATCGAGATCTCCTCGGGCTCCTCCGCCGCCAGGTCCAGCTCGCGCTCGTCCTCCTCGCCCGCGTGTGGCGATGAAGCTGCTGAAGTAGTGTCAGCGCTGCTGCTACTGTGGTCATTGCTGCCAGTCTCGGACTCCTTCGCGCTGGTCATCTTTCACCTGCTTCTCGCAATGAGAGTGAGATGCGAACAATGTGTCCATTTTCGCGCGTCGTTCGAGCACACTGCGAAAATGAACAACCTCTCATTTCAGGCGAAACTTGTAATGTTGTATCCTGTATAAGACAATAATGCCACTTGTGTCATTTTATAACCGCATTTTTTGAGTTGGATCAACAGCAAAAATGGTGCGTGAAGCAACTGGATCGCTGCATGCGTTGGCGTCTCTGCGTGACCTCCCTGTGTGTTAGTGTGCATATGTGTTGCTGGCGGGCTGACTGCAGCGGCTTCTCTCTCTTGCTCAACCCCCTACTGCAGGCGAACCAAGCAGCCAAGAAGGCGCAGAAGGC
This sequence comes from Globisporangium recalcitrans, assembly GCA_023333815.1. Lineage (NCBI taxonomy): Eukaryota > Oomycota > Peronosporomycetes > Pythiales > Pythiaceae > Globisporangium > Globisporangium recalcitrans. The sequence goes on from JAASFO010000180.1 coordinate 18,421, forward strand.
GAGCGTGTCGCTCAGCGCCAGACTCCAGCAGTGGATCGTGCCAATCAACGTACGGCCGTGCCGCCACTATTTTCCCCTCGTGGCGAACAGCGCAGCTGTGCTTAACACACGCACTTTCTCCATGCCTTGCTTGATAGGTGCTCTACACGTTGGTGCGCTTCATTTGGTACTACGAAAGCGTGACGCGATGGACGTTCGTGGGGTACTTGTTCCTGATCGGGACGACCTACTTGAGCTACTCGTGGGTCGTCAGCGCCGCGGAAGAAGGCGGATCGAGCGAGTACGGATGGCGAGCTATTGCATTTGCGCTGCTACGTGTTTGTCTCCCACGCACGTATGCTCGCTCACACTTATCTGTTGCTCGCTCTTTGACTGTGTAGATACGCGATGGACGTGCTGCTGATCACGCTGTTCACGAACGCGGGGCTCATTGTCTCGGACTACTTTTGGCTCCTCTTCCTCGTTGTACGTTCTGCAAAGAGCCGATATGCTTTAGATTGTCTCCATTGTGTGGAGATACTCACATACACGCCGTGTTGCTGCTTTAGATCCCTGGGTACTTGTTGTACCACGGCGGCAAGATGCTGCTCAAGTACGTGTTCACGCCGGACGCCGCGGAGGAAGAGGACGAGGCGTCGCTCAAGAAGAAGGAGAAGGCCGAGCGCAAGGCGTCGCGTCCAAAGTTCAAACGCGGATAAGCGAGCAGTTCGAGATGCACGACCCTGGTCTTGGGGCTCTCCTTCCTCTGATGATGCCTGCTGCAGTGGTTTTGGGACTCCAGTGTCCTCGTGTTGGCGTGGATGACGACGACAGCACCGCCAAACAGTGGAGGGATTGAATAGATTGAACATGGGATGAAATGGCTACGACAACCCAAAATCCAGCTTCTATGCATCGTTCTGGTTTCATATACCTTGCAGATTTCGTGCTGGATTCGTGTCGACACGATAAATATTAATTGCTGCTGGGCGTCCGTCCTCTTCCTGCTATCGGGCGACCAATTTTGACTTTAGAATTTCCAGGGTGGCCGAGTTGATGATGATGCCCCCACGCCGCCGTGACCTGCCGCTCCGATCGGATGCGCGGCCGATGACGCAGCTGGCGCGTTTGTCGTGTGCTGGTGCTTTTCCCGTTTTTTCTCTTTGATCCCAGCAGATGCAGCAGCAGCTGAGCGAGCGCTCGATCCGTTCGATGCGGACGAAGCTGCTACCAAATAGCATTACCACCATCGTCATCATAGTCTGATGAGTTTTGTTTTCTACAACACTGTGGGGAGATCTACTACGCAGCAGCAGTGGTAGCAGCAGATGAAATACCTTGCGCCTGGTGCTGCTGCTCGTGTTGCTGGTGCTGCCTCCGAATTTGGTTCATGACGATCGCGATCGTCTCAGTGGAGAGTGGGAGACTCGATGCAGAGTCCGGGTGCTCAAACGGATGGCGCGCGATCTCGTAGATGAGCTCGTCCGGGAGGCGATGGAACAACTGCAAATGGGAAGGAAATTGTCAAAGACACATAATATGGATAAGGTCAGTGGTGCGTGTGGCAATGGAAAGCAATGTGGAATCGGTTATTTCGTACTCGCAAGGCGACAGAGAGCAGCAGATCCGACTGCAAAAGCGGCGCAGATCGAAGACTCAGGATCTTCATCAAGTCCATATCCCTATTCACAACGACGAAAGCGTGGACATTGCTCTTAGTGGCTCTTTCATCCAACATATCTGCATCGATAGAAAGCGCTTCGCCTTACTTTTGAAGCAGCTGGTCTCGAAGAAGAACGGTGTGCGCCACTGCGAGGACAACTACGAAATGGACCCCGACAGCAAACAGCTTGATGTCACAGAAACAACAACGATGTTAGCTTCAAAACCCATCTCGACAGGAAAACAGTTGTGTTCTGCCAGATAAAGCAACGCACCACATCCCAGACGCGCAAGAGCTCGTGGAGCGGCGGCGCACACGCAAACAGGCTCAGAATCAGCGGCAACGCGTAGATTTGCGCATTGATCCCGCGGCTTTTCAGGTGGTTAAATAGATCCGCATCCAACTGCGAGGACAGTTTTATAGTCAACAAACACACTCTTAGATCTCACAACAGCAACACAGGGAAGGGTGCGACTTACGCAGACCAACCGTACCGTCTGCAGGCACTTGTCCACGAGCAGACAGCCACTGACGACGCCCTTGAGCTTTGGCGCCATGTAGTGCGGACAGTGCTTTACGATGAGCTGGCAGAACGTGTAGTACGCGTCGGCTTCGGGCATCACGTACAGCAGCGGCGCGCACAGAATGTTCATGCCCTGCACGTATCTACCAGATAGTCACGAATCCAACCAGACAGTCAGCAGTTGGAGAAACGTGACAAGTAAATGGATCAGAAGGACATACCGAATGTCTTCTGGATGGTCGTTGTACGCTCTGGATTCGCTGTTGCTCGTGGTGGAGTTGGTGCCCTGAGAGTATCAGCAACCCAGTAGCAACAGTTTTACGTTTGAGCACCACATACACTGCCATGCAACAATGCATCGACTCGCTTTTCCACTCACCAGCTCGTTGATAAAGACGTTCAGCACCCGCGCGAGCTTCTCCTCTGGGACTCGCTGCGCAAACGCCGGGTCACCTCGAAACGTTCTGCATATTCGGCAACAAGCAAGCACGTAAACAGAGAATCAGATGAGCACATGCGCAGTATTCGTGGGACTGAAGTAACTCAACGCACCGGAATGTGTCGTTCCGGATGTCCCCGTCGCAGTACGAGGCGCCACGGTCCACCAGCTCCGCATACAATTTGGTATCGACAGCTCTGTCGACGCCGAGAAACACTTTCCAGATGCGTCCGCGCAGCGAGCACATGGGAGTGGCGTCACTGCGCTCGCCTTTGTTTTCCTCTCCTGTCGTTGATGGCGGTTGTACAGCTTCCTCGTTCCCAGTATCACTGGTAGTAGCATCAGGATCTTCTGTATGTGGCGACTGTGCTTCCGGCTCGCCTGCGCTGTCGTCTATTGCTGCTGTTGGCGCGTCTGCAGCATTTGCGGATGCTTCGCTCTCCTTCTTGTGATAGCGCTCGCTGTTGCTCGCGGATTCGTCTCGCGGCAGCCCATACACGATCACCATGCGCTTGAGCTCTCGCCAGCGCTCGTAGTCTGTGTCGATCACGTTGTTGCGTTCATCTGCAGCAGCGACACAACAATGCATACATACACATGTTTAATCATCGCACGCTCGTCCGCGCTACTACTGCAACGCTTGACTGAGCGGAGGAACAGCGAGCGCACCGATCACAGCCTCGCCCCGCAAGAGCGCCGTGTAGCGTCGACGCAGCTGCAGATGGGCACACAATAACAAGAGCGATGAGTTGTCGTGACGTGCACAGCTCGCGCCAGTTCGTATCCTGAAAGAGACGTACGTGCGCATCGGAAGGCATGAGCGGCAGCGCGGATTCCTCCTCCACCATGTTGAAACTCTTTATTTTGAGCATGTGTGTTTGTGTGCGTGTTGTCTGTTGTGTTTGTTCAGCAAGACAAAAGCCTCCATCTCGACCAAACATTGGAATTGAGATACGACTTGCGTACAAAGATTCTAGTCCCTGTCCAATTTCGTAGTACGGCTAGAAAGGCAATGGAATCAAGTACCATCGCTGCCATCTGAATTCGAAACATGCAAGGGTTGTTGAAGACATGGAAGCGCTCACCTTCGTGCAACCTCAGATGATGAGCTCCTGAATTGGGACCACATCCAGGCACGCACTTTGCAAAGCACAGAGAAAATCAAAACAGTGAAGAGCTCCTTTCGGAATCCATCCAGCCATCCACCATCTGCAACAGACACACCTGACAGCAAGCGCCATGGAGGTGGACTCATTCGCGTCCGAGATCGGCGCGCGCGTGCTCGTGTACGGCAAATACGCAGGGGTACGTGGCTTGCCATGTTGCTCGAAGAGCTCGTGTCTCCCCTTTTTCTGCCTGAGTGTTTTGTTTCAACTGCGCTTTGGGAGTGAGTGTCTTGGATGTCAAACTGATTTATTTCGTTTTGTATGTGTGTGTGCTGCTTGTCGCCCGCTCTGCTGGTGCTTGCTTGCTCTGTTCATTGCCTGTTTGCCTGCTGCAACAATCGGCGATCTCTCTCTCTCTCTCACGCACACGCGCACGTGAAACAATCGCGACATCTTGCAGGTGATTCGATATGTGCCACCGCGACGCACCGCGTGGATCGGCGTGGAACTCGACCGCGCCGTGGGGGACAACGACGGCGAGCTGGAGGGTCAGCGCCTGTTCCAGTGCAAGCCCCAGCACGGGGTGTTTGTGCGCGAAGAGCAGCTGCAGGTACAGCACAGTGCTGCCCACCCTGTTGTTGCGCATCCACTCGCTTGGAGCCTGTCTCATTACTGATACGCGCGTGCTGTGTCTTGCTGCCTGCCTTCCATAGCGCTTCTCTGCTGAAGATGGCGCTGCATGCGTGATCCAGAGCGCGTGGCGCCGCTCGCGCGCAGTCCAAAAGGTGCGCTTCATATAAATCCTTCGCCCTGTGTGCGCATACGCGTGCATTGCGCATCTTTCGTAGCCGCACAACTGACAGGTCTGCTTGGTTTATTTTGCTTGCGCCACACAACCCAGTTCCGCCGCCTCGTGTTCTCGCATGCGTGGAACGTGCTGGACAACAACCAGGAGCAGCTCAACCTGAAGCGCTCGGAGAAGTTCAAGTCGGCCGAGCACACGCTGTCGATGCTCTCGAAGAAGAAGTCGCTCATCCGCACGCAGTCGGAGATCACGCTCGCGAACATCGTCGTGGGACCCGAGTACCGCGGTCCGCACCTCACGTGGCCACTGCGGCTCGCGAACGTGCTGGACATGCTCGAAGACTTCAAAAAAGGCGTGCTGCTGCACTACAAGTACGTGCTGGAGATCTTGAAAGAGAGCATCCGCGTGCTCACGGTGCTGCCGACTTTGCAGGAGATCAACGTGGTTGAAGGTGAGAAGATCACGGTCATCGGCGACCTGCACGGCCAGTTGCAGGATCTGTTTTCGATCTTCTCGATCAACGGACTGCCGTCCAACACCAACAAGTACCTCTTCAATGGGGACTTTGTGGACCGCGGACTCTACGGCGTCGAGGTCGTGATGACAATCCTGAGCTTCAAGCTGCTCTACCCGACGGGCGTGTACCTGAACCGCGGCAACCATGAGTCGCGCAACCAGAACTCGTGGATGGGCTTCGAGGACGAGATCTGGTCCAAGTACTCGGGTCTGGAGGAGAACGACCCCGAGCGACCGGCGCACCTGTTTGAGCGCTTCCAGACGCTCTTTGAGTCGCTCCCGCTCTGCGCCGTGCTCCAGCAAAAGATCTTTGTGGTCCACGGTGGGCTCTTCTCGCGCGACAACGTCACGCTGGCGCATCTCAAGAAGATCTCCCGCAAGCGCGAGCCGCCTCTTCACCAGGAAGGCTTTGAGGACAAGATCTACGAAGACATGCTCTGGAGCGACCCGCGCTCGATCCAGACCCGCCAGCCCTCGGAGCGCGGCGCCGGCGTCGAATTCGGCGTCGACGTGACCAACAATTTCTGTCTCGTGAACAAGATCGCGCTGATCATCCGCTCGCACGAGTGCGTGCCTGAGGGCTTTGAGATCCTCCACGGCGGACGCCTCATCACGCTCTTCTCGGCGTCGCGGTACTGCGGCACGCAGATGAACAAAGGCGCGTTCCTCACGCTGGGACCCGACTTGCAACCGGAGATCCAGCAATTCTACGCGCACGCGATCAACGAGAGCACGTTCAAGGCGCCTGAGGTCGCGGAGCTGCAGGGTGCGCTGGAGGACGACACGCTGCGCATGATCGCCGAGCGCATCTGCGACAACAAGGCGTCGTTGTTTTGGTACTTTACGCAGCACGACCAGGAGCACAACGGCACCGTGCCGCGCCTTGTGTGGGCTGAAGCGCTGCGCTCGGTGCTGCAGCTCGATCTGCCGTTCCTGACGTACCAGGCGCGGCTCGCGAACATGAACGAAGACACGGGTGCGATCAACTACTCGCGCTTCCTTGCGCGCTACCGCATTGAGAACGACTCGGTGGACAACAGCGGCTGGCAGGAGTCGATCATCTCGCTGGTCTGTAAGAAGCTGTACCGCGCGATGGGTGCCGGCGACATCGAGCAGGCGTTCAAGGTGTTTGACACGGACGCGAGCGGCTTCATCGAGTACGAGGAGTTCATGGACGCGCTCAAGAAGATGGACACGGGGCTCTCGGACCAGCAGATCTTTGAGCTCATGCGCACAGCGGACACGAACGACGATGGCCGCATCGACTTTACGGAGTTTGTGCAGCGCTTCGAAGTGATCTTCACGGACCTCAAGCAGGTGCCGTCGACGCCAACGGGCACAGACGGAACCGCGCCAGCGTCCGGTCCGCCACCGAGTCCCGCGACGGTCGATAGCAGCAGCAGTGGCCGCAGGTCGTCCTTTGCGCGACGATATTCGAGCCTGGACGAGCAGTCGTCGTTCACGCCGGCTCCCGCGAGCGACATTGACGTGGAGACCATGCAGGCTTTGCTCAAGATCGGCAAGGCGCTGTTCGCGCTCGAGGGCTCGCTGCACGACCATTTTACCCGCTTTGACACGAACCAGGACGGCGTGCTGCAGCGCGAGGAGTTTGAGAAAGCGGTCGTGCAGCTGGGCTTCCAGGATTTCTCCTCCGAGCTCATGACGCGCGTGATGGCGGCAGTGGACACGGACGCCGGCAACTCGATCGACTACAAGGAGTTCGTGACCGCGTTCGGGATCCAGGATCTCAAGGAGAAGACGGTGCTCGAGAAGGGCGGCGACATGACTTGGCAGAACTCGGTGCTGCAGCAGGTCTCGAACGTGTTCTACCAGCACCGCATCCACATCCGCAACGCGTTCCGCATGTTCGACCAGACGAACAGCGGCTACATCAGCAAGGACGAGTTCCGCACGGGCATCACCACGTTCAACGTCGTGCTCAACTCGCCGCTCTCGGAGGACCAGATCGAGGAGCTCCTCGTGTACCTCGACAGCAACCAGGACGGCGTGATCAGTTACAAGGAGTTCTTCGACGGCTTCCGCGTCGTCGACGTGCGCATGTCGACAGTGGACGAGCAGGCGGCGTCCTCGTAAGGATGGGATGGGATGGATGGCGATCTGCTGCTTGTGCTGCATGTAGTAGCTGCTGCCTGTTGTCGTTGCCACAACAGTTTCAGCGAGTGCTTGTCTTAAAACGGTGCTGCTCATATACTTTTAGTTTTGTTTTTTGGGTGAGCTCTTGGCGAGTGGGAGCTTTCGCTGTCGTGTATGGCGATGGAGAGCTAGCTATTAGATCGCTTTCACTTGTGCGCCTTTCATTGTTTGCCCGGCTTACACTGATTCTCTCTCTCATCACGATCGACTTGATCCCAGAAAAACTCCCACATCAATCCGCCTTCTCGCTTGTTTCTCCTTCATTTGATAAATACTCGCGCACTCATTCGACCATCTTTCAATGGCACACTTACACCAAGATGCCACGCTGCGCCAGTGGCCGCACCTCCAAGTCCTCTGCTCCTTCGTCGTCGTCTTCTTCGGCTTCGGACTTCTCGTATTCCTGCGCCGTGGCACGCGACTCGTAGTAGTTGAGCGCCGCCTGCAGGTGCGCGACCCAGTCTCGCATCGCGCGGTCGTTGGCGCCACTTCGACTCAGGCGCAGCCTCTTTCCCGATTCGAGCGTCACGTCGACCGCGAACGGGGTTTTCTCCGGCTCGTACTTGAGCGAGGCGATGCTCTTGGTGAAATCGGCGAGCTGCCCTTCCTTGTTCACGCTGAAGCAGCTGAGCGTCGTCCCCGAGAGCACAAAGTAGCGTCTCGAGCGGCGCCGATGCAGCTTCCACCACGGGTACTCCAGGTAAAGCCACGCCGTGTGCGTACGCTCGTCCAGCTCATGGCCGAGGGCGTCGCCGTCAAAGTGCAGGTTGTGCTTCGCAGTGGTGGTCTTGTTTAATAAATAGCCGTCCGTGTGGGATCGAATCCGCTCTGGCGCTGCGTGTGCATGTCTTTTCGCATGAGCTGCTAGTGTCCCTGGAGCTCCACTGGTGGTAATGCTGCTGCTCCTGCGCTTTTGCTTCTTCTGCGATCCATTTCGTCCTTCAATGATGCGCGACTTGGACACCTGGGTCGCGCGCACAGCGCTCGCGAAGGCGGCAAACCACTCCTCAAAGTCTGCACCGAGCGACGTGTAACAGAGGACGCGTCGGTCTTCGTAGTCGGTGAACTGGAACGCCTTGTTGCGCTTGTGCACGCGCTCGACCGAGATGATCACGTGGTGGTCGATGGGCTGACACGCCGGCGCGTCGGACTCGTAGAACGCGCACATGAGTTCGCGGAGACGGCAGAACCGCCGGCGGAACACCAGGCGATGGTCCCGATGGCGATGCTTCGTCTTGTGTGCCGTCGTCGCACTGTCCGCCTCTGAACTACCAGCATCTTGAGTGTGCGTGCTGCTCTTTCGTCTACTGCAATCACCTCTCCGCGTCGCTCTTGTCACCACCTCGGCGACGTGGATCCACCCAGAGAACTCGCCTTCCTGCGTGTCGTAGCTGAGCAGATTCGCCTCCACCAGCGCCTGCATGTCAAGCTCCGCCAGATCTGTGGGTCGCGTGGAGTCCTCCGGCTGCTGCTGTTTCTTCTTCTGGTCTTGTTGCCGCTGCTGCTCGCATGTTGCCATGGGTGCCGCTTGTCTGATGCGCGACGACGAGTGCTGCTGTGCGTCCTGCTCACTGTTGGTGCCGGCGCTGGTGCTACTGCGCGAAGGCGCCATGACCAGGAAGAAGGAAGAGAGAAGGATGGCAATGGCGCTGCTGGTATGGCACTGATGACGGTCAACAAAGCCGGTGTCGTCACAATGGTCACCTGAAAATGTCTGCATGTTTTCACACCGCTTGGTGGCGCAGAGTGTGGCGCAGTGGATTTGTCGCTAATCTGTGAGTGAATGAACGCGATCAGCTCAGTCGCAATATCCAGCAGTAGAGAAATGATTGCATGCTGCTGCCACCATCCAGTCACAACGCTGATTGCTCTTTCAGAATCGCATTTGTTGAAGAGCAATCTGAAGAGCAATCATAGCAGCTATTTGTTTGAAACAAGTGCATCGGATATGTGGCAGATAGGATCTAGGGTCTAGGGTTGTGGTCTGCAATGTGTGTGTCCCACATCAAACCCTACTTCTGTTGTTCAGCAGTTCAAATACGAAAAAACGAAAAAACAAAAAAACAAAAAACGAGTGCGGGTTTGGCGTTGATTGAACTGGTGATGCGGATGAAGCGAATGCGCGCAGAGCTGGAGACCGTCGCCGAGTTCCTCAGCAAACATGGCGGCGCGGAGGAAGCTGCCAGTGCGTTCGCCTATAGACACATGCGAAGAGTATATGCGACCATGCTCTTGTGTCTGTGCTGACCCTTGTCTTGCTCTGGCGGTGTCTGCAGACCTCGCGAACGTGCTGGCGAAAATGGGCTGGGAGGTGCCAAATGACAGCAAGTTGCGACTGCGTCAGCTGCTCGCCACCATGCGCCAGGAGCTCAACGAGCCATGCGAAATGGATTATGCGTTCTTCTTCGGACGGCTCATCAGTATTGTAAGGCTTTGTGGATTGTAGTGGCGTTGAGCTTGCTGCTAGTGGTGCGGTGGTGCTGACCAGATCGCGACCGATCATTATCGCAATGCTTGAACAGTGCACGCACGCCAATATGCCCATCGATCTCAGCAAAGCGCTCTTCTCGTCCAAGCTCTTCTTGCATGTATGTTAGTTGCGATGGTTCGTCCCTAGTCCCCCTCGTTGTCCATTGCTCATCGCTTGCCTCGTGCGTATTTTCCTACAGATATTCGTGGAGCGATTCGCGAGTGCGTTTGAAGGTCTCGACTCGGAGCTCTTCAAGCTCGAGAGCGACGTGCTCTGCCACGCAGACGGCATTTTCGGGAGCTGCTTGCTGCTTCAAAACAACGTCTTCAAGTGAGTGCATTCCTCCAAACGCGTTCAGCTGCATGTTTCGGTTGAAATGCGCCACCCCAGGAGACTAACAACAACGCCTTCTCCACTCTTTCGACTTGCAGTGGCGAAAATGACTCAACAGTGCTGAAGAAATCTCTCGATGAATTTGCGATGATCTTCGAGGACGACGATCCAAAGGTGAGGTCGCTATCGATTTGTCTCCCTCTCAAGTCTGACTGTTGGGTTTCCTGTAAACGAGAGTGTCTGTTTCGCTTGGATGGTCTCGAAGACGCGCTGGGACGAGTTTTACGAGATGCATCGCATCAACCACGCGGCATTCCGTCGTGACATGAAGCGCGCGCTCTGGAGAATCGAAGACGCACTGGTGGGCGAGACGGAACTCGAGCGCTTGGTCGCGAAGGAACACGCGGATGAAGCCTCTCGAGGACCCAAGTGCGTGCCTTGATTTGTGGGACTCAACTTTGGTGCAGTTTGCCACCACTAGCTGTTGATTTCTTGTCTTGTTGTGTGCGTTTTCTTTCCTTCAGGAAACGAATTAGTCGAGCCGCGCTGGAGAACAAGTTCTCTGGAACCCCACAAGAGTGGAGAAATCTGTCGGTTGTGAACTCCATTCGATTCGAAAAGGTAAGGCGTCATCGAAAGCTGTGGACGACTCGTCATCGCGGTTGCTGAATACATTTCCGCTTGCTATCCACTGAGGAGCGGGAGCAGGTCGTTATTGAAGATGAAGAAGAGTCTGAAGCTCCAAGTGAAAGTCAAGAACAACCCGGTGAAGCGCGATCGAGTCAAGAAACCAGAGTCTGGTCCACGCGGCTTCCTTTCGCCAGTAAGCGCTTGTGGCGCTGTTGCTTGTTGCAGACTGATCATTCCACCTCCCCAACAATCCTGGACGTGGTTCTAACCGCTACAATGGTCTGCTCTGTTTCTCTGTTTCTCTCGTGCGCATGCAGCTCCTGGCAGCACGTCGGACTCGTCGCTGTCAGAGATCGACGACAACCAGCAGTGCCCCAGCAACAGTTTTGCTGCACCAGCATCTCCAGCAGCTCGCAATAGCCGACCCACTTCAGCTTCAAGCACACGAGACAACAGTCTCTTGCCACTCGAGCCACCACCGGCAGTAAGCAAATCCACTCACTGCCCACCATTTTGCCTCGCTCTTGTATCCGATGGTGCCATTCACTGACCAGAACCCAACGTTCTGCCATTTATTAGACTGACAACAACACCACGGACGACGCCGAAGTCTCCGACAGCAACACGGACCTGAGCGTGCTGGTGGGACGCCCCAAGCGCAAGCGCTGGTCGCAAGCCGAGGTGGACGCGCTCCAGAAGGGCTACAAGGAGTTCAGCTCGCTGCCGAACGTCTGGGTCATGATCAAGTCCAAGCACGCCGCCGTGCTCAGCCAGCGCTCGAACGTCGACATCAAGGACAAGTACCGCAACCTGCTCAAGTATCGCAAGATCGCCCCAGCAGCAGAAGCCGAGAATGACCAGCAAACCCAGGACGACTGAGCTGCTCTTGTTCTTGGTTGATCGTCATCTTCAGTGTGGAATCTTAATTTTCTCGGTTTATTTTTTGTTAGCAGCCAATTTCCATTTACATCTAAGACGAAAGAAGAAGAAAACGAACGCCATACAACTCACTTTTCCACCCTTCTCTCTCTCTCTCTCTCTCGCGCGCGCGCGACTGGGGGCTCACTGGGCAGGCCACGCACTGCGTCGCTTCCATTCGCGACTGCACACCTCGCCCACAATCCATCAGTCCGCCTGCTCGCCACACTCAGCATCGTCAGGTGCGTACGAGCACGCCTCTCTTGTGTTGTCCTGCCGCTGACGTTGCCTTGACTTAGCTCTGACCCACAGACGCACCCATCGAGTTCAGGTCGTTCGGCGTGTTATAAGTAAATCCCTGGAACGTCATCGACGGGCGCGACGCGTCCGACACGCGCAGCGAGCCGAGCGCCGAGTTCTCGACGCTGTTGATCTGCATTTTCGTGAACTCGGGCTCAAAGTTCTTGGTCTCTTCAAAGTTCGACGTCGAGTCGCACGGGTTGAACGGCGGCGTGATCTTGCGCGCGTAGAGGTCCTGCCAGTTGATGTCGCGGAAGAACTCGTGGTTCTTCACGTCGTCTGCGCTGCGGCTGCCCAGTCGCTCGTTCGGGTCGCGCGTCAGCAGGCCGCTGATGAGGCTGCGCGCGCTCGGACCGACTTCGTCCGGGAACGTCAGCGGCGCGTTGCGCACGCGGTCAAACAGTTTCTGGCGGTTGCGCGTGTACCATGGCGGCAGCCCTGTGAGCATCTCGTAGAGCACCATGCCGAGCGCCCACCAGTCCACCGCCGTGCCGTGGCCCACCCGGTCCAGGATCTCGGGCGGCAGGTACTCGGGCGTTCCACACATCGAGTTCGTGCCTTCTGCGCCGTCCGTGATGCCTTCTTTCGCCAGCCCAAAGTCCGCGAGCAGCACGTGGCCCACCTGGTCAAAGAGGATGTTCTCGGGCTTCAGATCTCGGTACACCACGCCCAGGTCGTGCAGGTGCTCGAGCGCGAGCGTGATCTCCGCGGCGTAGAACTTGGCCATGGGCTCTTCGAACTTCTCCATGCGCGACAGGTGGAAGAACAGCTCGCCGCCCGGACAGTAGTCCAGCACAAAGTAGAGCTTCTGCGACGTCTGGAACGCGTAGTGCAGGTGCACGATGAACGGGTGCTTGGCGCGGCCCAGCACGCGGCGCTCCGTGCGCGTGTGCTCCACCTGGTTGCGGCGCTTCACGTTCGACTTGTTCAGCGACTTCATCGCGAAGAGCTTCTTGCCCTCCTTCTTGCGCACGAGCGTCACTTTGCCGTACGAGCCCTTACCGATGACCTTGAGCAGCTCAAAGTCGTCCAGCGACGTCTTGGGCGTGTTGTAGAGCGCCTCGTTGCCGCCCTCCTGCGAGCTCGGCGGGTCCGTCACGCCGCTGCCATTCGACTTGGCCGACAGCGGCGCGCCGTGCGCATCCTTGTCCAGTGGCTCTTTCTGCAATGCATGACAACAACACACAGACAGTGAGCATGTCATGAGCCACACACAGATAGATATGCGCATGCACGTACATTTTGCAGCATGAACTCCTTAAAGTGCTCGCTCAGCCGCGGGTCCGGGTGGGTGGACGACGGGTCCCACGAGCAGAGCAAGTGCAGCCAGAGCGAGAGCTCCTGCTGGCGCTTCTCGATGAACTCCTTGTTGAACGACCCCAGGAACTTCTTGGGCGGCAGCACCGGCAGCTTGTGACCCTCGGCGACCAGCTACACACAATCATAAGATCCACAGCGACACACATCCGCATTCGATGTGAGCGCCTCATAAACACATACATAGAGACAGCTGCACACAAGCGCACGCGGTGGACGCACCTTGTCGTAAAAGTCCTTGAAGTCGTGGTAGCGGTGCTTGACCACGAACATGGCGCCGTCCACCTGCACCTGCAGGAAGTAGACGGTGGTCTTGGAGCCATTGTGGCTCACGCTCTCGTGGCCGATGATGCCGATGAACTTGGCGCCGCGGTACTCGTCCATTCTTCTTTTGTTTCTGGGTTGTTGCTTGATGGGAGGAGGAGGAGGAAGGTTTCTTATATTACGCACGTCGTTCTTTCAAGGAGAAGACAGGGGAATGGAATGCGCACACACACACACACACACACACACGCACGATCTGGTGGCGCGGTCTTGCGGAGTGCTTCTACGTTGAACGGACGGATGGATCTGCGGACGCGGGACTGAGCAATTCGCGCAGTGCGTGTTGAGACTGAGCTCTGGCTGAGCTCTGGGGCGGACTGATTGAATAAGAGACTGGGGAACAAGTGCGTTCACTTTCTTGTCGCAGCAGATCCGTCCCTCTCTCTCTCTCTCTCTCTTGCGTTCGTTCTTCTTTCTCTCTGATCTTTTGTATGCGAGAGTGGGCTTTTTCCGTTGGAGCAGCTGCCTCGCTCCTCGCTTTCTATTGGTCGCTGCCTCAGTACCGTACCGTACACTTTACTTGTTGAATATCCTCCTCTTTCTCTTCACTTGCTGCAAGCAAGCTGATCGAGTCGGTTTTCTTTTTTCGAGCGCCTTTGCTCGTTTTGGCTGAGAGGAAGGAAGGAAGGACAGACTTGCAGTCTCGACTGTGGGATCGCATCCGAACAAAAGCGCGTTTACGTGCACGAGCGGCCAGTGACGCAAGCTTGAGCCAATTGACAGCCGCAGCGAGGCGAGCCGCATTTGCGACTTGTTTGTGCTCGCTCGAGCTTGTTTGGTGGACGTGCTGCCCATTTTGCACAAACGATCCGGCTCCAAAGCAAGCGCTGGACATCCATCCAGTTCTGTCAGCCAGCCAGCGCATGACCAAATATTGCAGCCGCCGACCGCAGAAGTGCAGACGCTGCACTTCCGCAGTTTGCAGAGAGAGCAAGGCACCGAAAGCACTGACCACTCTCTATTGCTCTTTTTAGACCGATCTCCCAGCACAGCGCGCGCGACAGTAAACACCGATCGCAGCTCCAGCAAATCCGCCAGCAAGTCGAGCCTTTCGCCATCCCATCCCAACTCAACGCACATGTACACGCAGCACGAAAACAACTGCCGCATTGACAAATCGCTGCGCAACTTGTTGTCCGTCCAGCAATGCAATGTCCGGCGCGCGGACGACACGCACGCACAACACAATTGGACAAGATGACAGAGCGATCTTGCCAGCTGATCTTCCACCCCTCTTGTCCACTGCGAGCGAGCCAAGCGCCGCTCTATACCAACAGTAAACGACAGGATGTGCGTGGTAGTTCCCCAGAAAAGGGGCGGACCAAACTGCCGAGTTCCGGCCGCTTGGACTGTTCCTGCGCACCATTCGGATCAGCGGAAGTTTGAGCGAGGGAGCCAGAGCCGGGGCGAGCGCCAAGTTGCGCAAGTTGTGTGAAGCAGGCAAGCTGGCGCACAAATGCGCACACGAGTTTGCTGTGCTGAGGGCTCGCGAGCAATAGGGAAAAGCATCCGATCAGTCGCCAACCTGGTGCGTGACTGGTGTCGGAGAGATGCATGTTTAGCGCTATTACGCGGCGGTCTTAATACCGTTATTTAATTGTTAAACATCAGCACGGAACG
>JAASFO010000181.1:0-33337 GCA_023333815.1 Globisporangium recalcitrans
AGGCATTCGCGAAATGGAAAATACCTGGACACGCGTCTATGGTAAAGGTGAGACTTGCATCCAAAACGTTGGCTATTTCCTGCGCAAGTCACAGCAACTCGCCGTGGTCGATTTGGCGCCAGTTCTGATTGACTTCCTTTTGCATGTCAATTGCAGGTGTGAGGCTATAATTGTGCTGATCTCTCTGGTTGCAGATGAGCGACATGCCCCGCTATTAATAAGAATGGCAAACTCGCGCTCTGTGTTTGATCTCCAGGCTTGCCTGCTTCCCCTCAATTCTAGCCCAAGCGCTCGAGGTAAAGACCTCTCCTCCTGCGTGTGCTCGCTGGCAGCACGATGGATAGCATCTTGGAGAGGCTGTTGGCATTGGCCAACAGCGATGTCGCGGCATCCACGCAGTCAGCACCACATCTACGAGCGCGCACTTGAAAGAAGTGCTCATCGCGGAAGCACAGGCGCTCTGGAGAACACTCGAGACCCTCTTGGCGACACTGCGCACTCAGGATCTGAGCGTCGGCGATCCAGCGTTCGTCAAGCTGCTTTCCTGCGTTCGCACGGTGGTCAGTGATCCAGAACACTGGCGTCTGCACGCTGTGGACAAGCACGATAAAGGCGTCTACGTGTGTGTGAACCGAGTAATCGTGAAGCTCTGATGCCGAGGAGTACGCGAGCGCGAGGCTCTGGTGCGCGATGGGCTCGTGGAGCTGCTCGTGGCGTCAATGCGCCACCAGTGCGACTCGGCGATCGCTGCTGGGTCGATGATTCAAGTCCTGCAGACTCTGGCATTCGGCGTCAAGAACCGCCAAGCACTCGATGTCGCAGAGACGATGCCCTTCTGTCTCTCGCTGATGAAGAACCACCCGCGTGACGTGCATGTGCAGGTTTTGGCTGCAAATTCCTTCAGCTGATGGTCTACGAAGAGGAGTGCAAGGAGAAAATGGCACGCTATGGCACCATTTACGCCGTTCTCGATGCGCGACGACGATTCCCGAACGACCCTCAACTGAGTGCTAGCGTACAGGATGTACGCCAAGAGCATCTGGGAGCTTGTGCTTGGAGCGCTAGATCACTGCAAGGATGACGAAGGTGACGCAACGAGCGACGCCATTGATTTCCTCGAAGCGCTGCTCTCGGACCCCATCACATTCGGCACTGTCGAGTATACTTTGAAGGCGCCGTCGATCAATGATCGCACAAAATCGAGGTAAGTCGGGATGTCATCTTGAATACAAACCGCGCAACTAATCTCCTGTTTGTGAATGTGATGTGCTACGCTCTCCCAGAACCATTCAGACTTGGAAAGCGCTAAAGGCGAAGCTCGAGTCTATGCGGGGTGTGGAGAAGAAACAGAGTGAAGTGCATTGCATTGCGACCCGACTTCAGAGTCTAATCGATCCAAGAAACCCATCCACTGTCGCCGAAAGCGCAGGGGGAGCTGAAACACAGCTGGTCGAAGCCGTTCGCCTGCTTCCACCACCAGAGAGTGATTTCGGGATCCACCAGCGGCAAACCTCAGGCAGCGACAGTAGCAGCAGACACGTGTCGAGAGAAGATGGCGAGAGCGAACTTCCGCTCGTGGCAATAGCAGAAACCCTGCATCATTATTCGCCCACAAGAACTGCAGAAACAGAAACGAGATAGCCCGCGGGAATGAGGAGCCAGATCACGAGTTCATCTGCAGCATCCGATGTGTTTGATGATGAGTACGCGGAAGCTCACGACTTTGGCGGCGACGATTTCAAGACGAACCGCAATAGCCTCACGGAACGCAGCAGTATTCAGGATCTAACTCAACTGGAGAGTGATTCATCCCGTTTTCTCGAGGATCTGGCTCTGGACTCGGACGCAGGCGGATTCTTCGAAAAGTTCCTCCGCGAAGTGGACGAAAAGTTCAAGCCTCATGCTGCGGGCGAGCAGAAGAAATCGACGACGCTAGACATGTCGAACCCTCCAGCGTCGCAGAGCAGATCAGTCGAAGATCACACGACAGGATCGATCTCACTGTCGTCTGTGGCGATGAGAGACACCTCTAAAAACCAATCTCCTGGTACTGACGTGGCTCGAGATGATCATCACCAGCTACAGCATCAACAGACTTCTGTTGCCAATGCCGCACGAAACTTCTATCCCAAACCTGGAGGGATGGAGAATAGTGCTGGTCAACAAAGCAGACATTCAGGCAGTTCCACCAGCAGCAGCAACAATACGTGGCGTGAACTCTACGAAAGCAGCGCTGGAGAGATCAAAGCGCTCAAGGCAGAGCACCAGAGCCTGCACGAGAACTTCAAAATTGTGTCTCGGCGCGCGAAAGAGCAGTCAAGCTGCTGAATCCGCAAAACAGTCGGATCAAGAACCACATGGAAGCGCAGGAGCAGGTTCTAGACCACATACGTTGCCTCGAAGAAGCGCTTGCGGACGCCAACCACAAGTACCACGTCGAGCGAGAGCTGCGCACAGCAGAGGTCGCGCAATCGGAGAAAACCTCGATGGCTCTGCACGAAGCGACGAAAGAGATCAAAGCGCTCAGTTCGCAAAACTCGAGCGCATCGCGGGAGCTCATGCACAAAGAGAAGCTGCGCGTCGACTACCAGCAAAAAACCTCGGAGATCAAGCACCTGAAGGAGAAAATCGAGCTGGAGCGAGACGACGCGGTTATTCAAGCGCAAACGATTCGATTCGAAAAGGTTTGTGTCCATTTTTCACAATATTAGCTGACAGGGCTGCTCAAGCATGCCAACTCACTTCTGGTGGATGTGCAGATTGAGCTCTGTCGACAGCTCGAAGATTGCAGGAGAGAGGGTATCGAGGCGTTTCTGATGCGAGAAGAAGACGTGAACGCCCCAAAGCCCCGCGTTTTCTCTGAAATTGAGCGATCGTCCATGTCCTCTCCAGCGAAGGCGACGACACGAGGGAGGATCGCGGCGTCCTTTGCAGGAAGACAGAGGAGGGGCATGGATCAATCACGCAGGAGCTCAAATTGCAGCCCTTTCGCAGTGCAGCCCATCGACACATCATCGCGATCATCCAGCACATACGGAGGGCGTGTCAGTCCACGAAAGACGAGTGCATTCGGCAGTTTAGAGACGAGCGACGCGAATGCAGACCCCGAGACCATCGAGCGCGAGGACATCGGTATGTGCATCTCCATCTACTCCTGCCTGCTTGAATCAACATTGAGAACCAATCGTTGTTTGCCACACGCAGGGTTGAGCTTGAAGACCATGTACGAGTCCATGGACACTTCCTTGGATGGCAGCGGCGTGCACATCGCCACTGTTCGACGGTTCTTCCTCGAGAGTGGCATCGTCCAGACTCCCATCGTGGCTGCAGACGTGGATGTGATCCTTTCGAAAGTGCTCAGCCAGGCGCAGGAGAGTCGCAGGAAAGTGGTTATCCGAAAAGACTACGCTTTTGCACAAGCTGCGCCGCCGCCACAGGCAAACGAAGCGAAGAAGATTCGCTACTTTGATCAAGACAGTTTCAACGAAGCGCTGACGCTTGTGGGGATGAAGCGCTTCCCGAGGTTCGATGTCAAGCGCGTGCTGCAGACGATCGTCGCCGAGTACCTCCACCCGATCCAGAGACGCATGCGCGCGAATAGTATGCTGCAGGCATGCACACCCGCAGCAAACGGTAATGGTGCGACAATGACGACCTCGTCGTCTTCGTTTAGCAGCGCATCTGGTCGTCGGAATAGTCCAAGGTATTCCGTCGTTGGTGGTGGTGCCGCCTCGTTCTGCGGGAGTCCAGGCGCAAGTTCGCCGTCTTCGGTGTGCGCTGCAGTCATGCGAGCGGTTCTCAACGGTTTGGCGCTCCACATGAGCCACGGGAATGAACAGCAGCGGCTGCTAGGAACAGAAAGTGACGGTGATGTTCGAAGCCATCATTCCTTCTCATCCGATCGCAGTCGCACGCACAAGCGCGAGGATGTCGTGTACTCGATGCTGGAGATGCACAGCATTTTGGCTCGAGAACAGAAGCCGCTTGGCACGATCTGCGAGTTCTACAGCGCGATCCACCACCACCAGAACACTCTTGCGCGAGATGAGCTGCTGGGCATCAGCTTTGAACTCTTGCTCAACTTTGCGATGGACTTTGAGATCATCCCGTCGTTCATGGACCGCGTGAGCCTCAAGCACCTCTACTCGGAGATCTCGGGTTTCATCAAGTCGTACCTGTCGATGCACAAGAAGTTCCCGCACGCGACAGACACGGAGACGGTCAAGAAAGTGGCGTTCTCGATGGTACTCGCACGCGTCGCGATCGAGCTCTTCAGCGCGAAAGTGGACTACGAGACGCCTGAGAAGCAGATCACGGGCTTGCTCCAGTGGCTCGACAACTCGGCTGGACGAGAGAAGATCATGCGCAAGGCGATGCTGCCGCTCGTGATCAAGTTCTCCAGAAAGCTCTACGTGCTAAAGAATTGAGCCACCTGGGCATGTGGCTTCATTTGCCGAACGAGCTCATGTTCATCTGCGTCAGGCTTTATCCAATGGACAAAATGCTGAGCGAGTTCACTTTTGGTCGGCGAACAAAATAAACAGAGCTCGCATCTTTCTCATCCTTTCGCGAATGTGAGTGAAGAACAGGAGCGCAACTGCACTCGCCACGAATTACGAAGAGCATATCAAGAGGCGACCTCCAACTCGAGCATTCCGACGCAATCCGTGTCGACAGTCCGCTCGACGTCCATCATTTCAGATCCTCACAGCAGTTTTGTCGCAGCATGTGGCATTGAAGGTCAGTATAGGCAGGTTGGTATGAAGAATTCAGCTTGAAGTGCGCAACTCAAAGAGCTCGCTGTCACTACATCAAGGCGTGCTGAGTGACAGCTTCTGCACATTTTGCACAATTTGCGACAGTAACAGGACAGACTCACACAGCGCTCTCTCCAACTTGCTCTCTTTGCTGATCCCATCCCCTTTTTGGGCAACCCATCTGATTTATCCCTTGCTAAAACGCAAATGTTTCCAGATGGCAACTGTCAAAACAGGGGCTGATGATGAGGAAGCATTCACTGACGTTAGCAGGATCGATCTCTAAAAACAGGTCGTTGCCTACATTAGCCATCTTATCATTACTTAAGGAGTAGCATTGTTTGTGTGTCTCGTTGCAACAGTTTGTATAAAGGTGCTCGTCATTTAGAAGCGGTAATATCAAACAGCGACCTTTCTGATCCCAATTGCACTGCTCCTGTCAGTCGCGCATTTGCATTGGCGTCTGTTTGTTAATTTTGAGAAATAGAGAGAGCGAGAGCGACCTCCAGAAACCCTACAAGCTCACACTCCCTCTCTGATGCCAGCTCTGCAGATAGCTCTCAGCACTCAGCACTGCTCCATTCGCGATTGTGCGCAGCGCAGATTAAAAGGAAACCCCACCCATTTGTCTCCTTTTGCTCGCAGTTGACAGCTCTCGAACGTATCCTTCCGTCTCTCAGCGTTCGTAGATCATCCAGATTGTCACCTCGCACACGCGCTCATCACCAGCGACAGAACAGAATGCTCCAGCAGCAGCACACAGTGATCTCCCCACGCACGCGCCAGGTCGTCGGTGGCTGTGCGTCACCTCTTGCAGCATCGGCGGCGTCCTACGACGACGACCGGTCGGGGCAGCGGCACCTCGTGATGGACATTGACACAAGCGAGAGCTGCAGCAATCTGAAAGCCACAGCCGCATCGATGAAGATCAAGAAACAGCTCAGCGGCGACAGCGAGATGGACGACGATGACGAGCGGAGCAAGCTGCTGGCCGTCAACGACTCGAACTCGGCGTTAAAGTCGAAAGAGCTGGACGGCAGCGAGTCGTCCTCTGAGGCTTCCGTGAAAGCAGCAGCGGCGCAGACTAAGACGAGCTACGTCGCACCGCAGACCGTCATCTTCTGGCTCAGCATGTGGTTCGTCCAGAACATCGGCGTGACCTTCTGGAACAAGAAGGCGCTCAACGTCATCCGCCTCCCAGTCACGGTGCGTTCATCCTTTTTTGTGTCTCGATATTCCTCCATTGATGTGGCGCGCTTTACTGACTTCACTCTTCATGGCTCGTTGTTTTCTACTAGCTCACGTTCGTGCACATGATCTGCAACACGATCGGCGCGTGCCTGTACATCTACGTGTACCGCGGCATCGAGCGCAAGCCGCTCAAGCCCGGCCAACAGTCGCTCATGGTCTACTTCTCACTCATCTTCGTGAGCAACATCATCACGGGCAACTGGAGCCTGGGGCTCGTCTCCATCACGTTCAACCAGGTCATGCGCGCGCTCGTGCCGGGCGTCGTCGTGGGGCTGAGCATGCTCATCCTGGGCAAGTCGTACTCGAAAGAGCGCAAGCTCTGCCTCGTGCCGGTCGCGTGCGGCGTCTACTTGGCGTGCACGGGCGACAAGACGTGCACGTTCCTCGGTCTGCTCATCACGCTCGCGGCCGTGCTCTTCGCGGGACTCAAGGTCGTGCTCTCGAACAAGTTCCTGAGCGGCGACCTGAAGCTGCACCCCGTGGACCTGATCCTGCACCAGGCGCCGCTCTCTGCGGTCTGGTGCCTCATCGCGATGGTCGCGTCGGGCGAGTGGCAGATCCTCATGAACAACTGGGACCACCTGCCGGCGCTCTCGACGTGGTACTTTGTCACGGGCGTCATCAGCTTTTTGCTCAACGTCACGAGCTTCTACGCGAACAAGGTGACGTCGCCCGTGACGCTCTGCGTCTGCGGCAACATGAAGCAGATCTTCGTGATCACGCTCTCGATCGTCATCAACCACGACGTGATCACCAACCAGAAGCTCTTCGGCATCTGCGTCGTCACCGTGGGCGGCGCGGCTTACGCGTACATCTCGAACATGGAAATGAACCGCGCGTCCGTGCCTGTTCGCCCGCAACACGCCAAGAGTCAAGTGTGAGCACCAACCAGCAAGCGATAGAGATTGATACGCATCTATCTCGCCAGACACACATATTTACATAACGTTACACACAACTCGAGACTCCCTTGCTTCAACACAGTGTACTTGCGATTATCGCATCAAACCTGATAGAAGCGCATTGACTTGGACCACACCTTGCCCAATGTGGAGAGTGGAGATTGGTGCATGCCTCGCTGGCTTTACACGCCCACGAGTCGCTCGTATCCAGACTGGGAGGGCGAGTCGCGCACAATGTCCTTGTGGAGGATCACGACGAGCGCCACAAACGCA
The DNA here is from genome assembly GCA_023333815.1 of Globisporangium recalcitrans. Taxonomy (NCBI): domain Eukaryota; phylum Oomycota; class Peronosporomycetes; order Pythiales; family Pythiaceae; genus Globisporangium; species Globisporangium recalcitrans. The sequence goes on from JAASFO010000181.1 coordinate 7,184, forward strand.
AACACGATCGGCACGAGCACCAGCGGCGTGGAGCGGTAGCTGCCACCAACGACACTGCTCTGCTTCGCGACAACCGCGTCACTCTCCACTGGCTTCTGGACCTCAGCGACAGCGACAGACTCCGACTCGGACAACCACTTCTCCAGATAGAACAGGATCGCTTCGCGCTGCTTCTTCAACGGCGCGGGCGAGTCCGGGTCAGCGCGGAGGTCGCCGCAGTGGCCGCACAGGTCGCACTGCGCCAGGTTCGCGACCTCGTCCTCGGAGAGCGACTTGAGCACGGACGCGCGCTGCCACGGGTCGTCGCCGCCGTTCGAGAAGAAGATCTTGTGTCCCTGCGGCTTGTTGCCCCCGTAGAGCTTCTTGATCGCCGCCACGCCCTTGGACGGGTTCACGACGTCGCCAAACACAGCCTGACACTGCTGCTCGTGGTAATCCAAGTCCACAATCGACGACCGCAGACTCTTTTCCTTGGGGGCGACCTGGAAATACGCCAGCTGGTAGCATTTCTGCCATCTCCACGAGCGCACGTCGTGCCAGCGGCTCTTGTCATTGATCAAGCAGTTCGTGTCGTAGAAGCAGCCGCTGCCAAACTCGTTCCCGTACATCGCGATCGTGAACTTCGCAAACTCTTCCGTGAGCGACTGCTTCTTCTCATACGCGCCGATCATGTGGTCGCACACGACGTTCTTGTGACCGTACTGCACCGCCATCGCCGCCGAGTCGGCGATCATGTAGTGGAAGTCCGCGTCGCAGAGGTCTTGCGCACCCAGGAGCCCCTTCACGCGCGTTGCATTCCCGTTCTTGATCTGCTCCTCGAAAGCCACAGTCGTCTTGCGGAGCACGTCCGCGCACTTCTCGCCCGCTGAGAGCGCGACTTGCTCGTCAAACTCGTGGAACTTGTACACCGGCTCGACGACGCCCGAGGACGAAAGCGACGCGACAGTCGTGTCTGGGTACGCGATGCGGAACCACGCCGAGAGCGCTCCTGGGTACGAGCCTCCGATCGCGACCCACTTGTTGTTGGCGTTCGGCAGCGTCTTCTGGTACGACTCCTTGAAGTGCTTGAGGTCCGCGAGCGCCTGCTGCACCGTCAGAAACTTGTAGTTCTCGGTCTCGAGGTTTCCATTTGGGATGCTCTTGCCGTAGAAGCGGTGCTCCAGAGCCAGGATCTACAGCCACAAGAAACAAAACGCCACGCATTCACTCATTAGCTTTCGCGAGGCAACACACGACGGATACTCGCATACCCATCTGATAATCAACACACACACACACACCTTTGCACCAAATTTCTCAGCGAGCACTTGGACGTAGCCCGCGGGGGCGTTGGTCAGCGCACCTTCTCCGCCAATGTACAGGATCACGGGACCGTTCGGCTTGTTCCAGAACGTGTTGACTTCGTAGTAGCGCTGCTGGTACGTCGTGTTCGCAGCCGTCGTCATTTCTGAAGAGAAATGGTCGATCTGCTGCGTGAACCAGAGCTCGGGGGCGTTCGCCTGGAAGAGCATCTGGCTCTGCGCCTGGATGCTCTTCCAGAGCTCTCCGCCCTTGGCATACTCCGGGAAGATGATGGACGCGTCGGCGCGACTACTGCTGCTGCTGCTGAAGCAGCTGAGCGCGGCGAGCGCCACGAGACTCGACAGAGCAGTGCGCGTCTTCATGGGATCTGCGGATCGGCTCTTGATCCTCTCGCTGATCTTCTTGTTCGTCCGCAGCCACTCGAGTGCGCTTGGTCGCTTGGTCACTTAGGGCGAGAATTGAAGACTGCCGGTCTCTGTATTATCCCTAGTGTGCGTTTTTGCATGCGGATTGATGTGCGATCAAGGTGCACTCAGGAAAGTGCGAAAAGATCTGATCACGAGGCTGTGATTGGCTGAAAAGAGCGCTTCAACCACCTTTCTGGAAGCTCGTATTGGCTATAACGTCGCTCAGGATGGCATGCATTGGTCGAAAACTGCTAGTACTTTTGTTGCATTTACTGAAAGCTTTGTTGCCTAGAACCATAATAAACGGTGAGAGTGTTACAATCAAGTCATGTTCTTAACCAGCACACACTCTCTGTATTTCTTTGTGTCTTGAACAGTAAACCGCCGTTCTCATGGTTTTTTTCAGGTCAGTCTTTTTGGTTGGGCGAGCAGATTGGAGCAGTTCCCCCCAACACGACAGACGCTGCGCAAGTTGCCGCCGCTGCGAACGCTCCGCATTCCCAGCTCCACGCAGCCCCACAAGAGAGAGAGAGAGAGAGAGAGAGAGACCAGGCAGTGCGCTCCTAGTCGACCGCTGCGTCTGCTGTATTATTCCCCACGGCAATCGTTCGCATCTACGCTCGCAAGACCACTCCAGCGACTCCGTCCGTCACACAAAGATTCCTGATCGGTGTTCTAGCGCCGCTGCTGCTGTTGTTGCGCGACGCTTGCTGCGGGACTGAAAGCGTGAGAACGGCAGAGACAGAGAGTCTGGGAAGCGCACATTTGCACACACACACTCGCGCGCGCAGTGAGCAGCAATTGACGCGGTCGACATGGAAGCGCTGAACAAGAACATCCTGCTGGTACGATGGCTTGATTGCATCCTTCTGTACCGCGTGCAGTAGTCTTTTTTTAGGGCTGAAGGCTGCTATTCGGCGCGCATTGCTAATCTCTCGTATGTTGATGATGCTGCGCAGGCGGGCGAAGTGATCGCGGACAAGTGGAAGATCGTGGAGAAGATCGGCGAAGGCACGTTCAGCCAGATCTACTTGGCGTTCTCGGTGCACGACAACAAGCGCGTGGCAGTGAAAGTTGAAGCGCCGAGCTCGCTCAAGCCCGTGCTCGAGTGGGAGAGCTCGATCCTCAAGAGCCTGCAGGACTGCGACCACGTGTGTCGCTACTTTTACCACGGCAAGCACGCCGAGAGCACCGTGCTAGTCATGGAGCTGCTTGGAGAGAGCATGTCGATGCTGCGCGTCACGCCGGACGCGATCCACGGCGTGCCGCTGTCACGATGCGTGTCCGTCGGCCTCGAGGTGCGTTGCCCTTATGTGGTGCTGTTTGTCTGTGTACGGAGCAACTGACTGACCTGTCTGACATACTCGGTGCAGATGTTAGATTGCATAGAAGCGTTTCACAAGCACGGATACGTGCATCGCGACATCAAGGCGTCCAACTTTGCGATGACAGACTCGACGAACCCAGCAAAACGGTAGTGCGCTACCATGTTTAGCTGCTGCATCTTGCAAGTTTGGCGGCACTAACTCACATTGCCTTGCCGTAATCCTTTTGTATGCGATTTGTGTTACAGGAAGTACTTTATCATTGATTTTGGGCTGTCGCGCCAGCATATCGGAGAGGACAAGAAAGTGATTCCCGCGCGTCCGCAGGCCGAGTTCCGAGGCACGTCGATGTACGCGTCGCTGAGCTCGCACAGACGCCAGGAGCTCGGTCCCAAGGACGATCTCTGGTCGTGGTTCTACTTGGTGATGGACTTCATGCGCGGCGAGCTGCCGTGGGCCACAGATGCGCAAAAAAAGAACCGCCAGACTGTGCTGAACCTAAAAGAGTACTACACGGAGAAGTGCCCGTCGCTGCTGGTGGAAGGGCTCATTGGCGCGTCGCACTTGGTCGCGATCATGAAGTACTTGCAGTCGCTGAGGTATGAAGACTTCCCAGATTACGATCTGCTGCGGCGCAAGCTCAAGCGCGTGGAGACGGGTTCGAAGGAAGAAGACACGATGGAGCTTTGGAACGCGATCGAATCCGAGCGTGAGCGTGCACTGCAGTGGGCGATGAGAGGAAAAGATGCGGTGGTAAAAAACACGCCGCATTCGGTGCTCGAGACCTTGCTGGCGGTTGCAAAGAAGTTCAATACGTTCTTTGGCGTCGTGGATCTGACTGCAGAGGAAAGAGTGGAAGTCCAGGAAGTCGTGTACCATATAGAAAAGAAGATTCGCGATACGGCGCACGAGCTCGCCCCACCGCCGATCCAGAGTTTCGTGAAGCGCCGGCTGTCGGAGCAGAAAGTTCGGAGTGATGCGCTTCGACGCAGACGAGAGCGCGATTTCCAGATTCGTCAGTCGCTGGAGCAGAAAGCGCGACGTCAGAATGGGGTCCAGCCCACGAATGGCTCAATGCCCGCGAATGGATTGGCACAACACCCGACAGGAGCGCCAGTGAAAATGGCAGAGCTGGGCAAACTTGCGGATCACAAGTCGGAAGACAGCTCGATGGAAATGTCGGATGGAGAGGAAACTGCAACACCTCCACAGATGCAAAAGACGCTTCTTGTCCCTAGTGACCACGCAAATGGCTCGACAGTGTTTCAAAAGCCACCTCCACCACCAAGACTACCCCCACAGCATTGGAGCGCGACAAGCAATCAGCCGCACAGTTCGTCACCGCGACCACCGCCGCCACTTCCCCCAGGGGATTCGCGAAATGGCTCCTACCACCAGGGTCAGCCTCCGCCGCCGCTCCCACCAGGACCAGGATATCCACCAGCAGCCCCGTCTTTTGTGCCCCCGCTTCCTCCTCCACTGCCGCCAACAACGTACAGCTCTGGTCAGAACGGAAATGGGTGGGGACAGTCAGCGCCAGAGCTGGAGCGTCGATCGTCTGGAGGTTCCTACGATCGCACTGGCGGCAGCAGCAGTCGCCACCAGCCTTCTGGTTCATCTTCACACGACCGACGCGATCGCGAGCACGAGTCCAGTCACAAAGAGCGCAGCCGACAAGGTCGTCGCTCGCCGTCTCGCGACCGTAAACACCGAAGCTCGCGCAAGAGATCCGTTTCTCGGTCGTCATCGCGCTCCCGTTCGCGTTCGCGTTCGCGTTCGCGTTCGCGCTCGCGCTCCAGATCGAAATCGCAATCTCGCTCCCGCTCCAGCTCGCGATCCCGCTCGCACTCGCCTGTTCATTCTGGGAAACGCGGTCGCGGTCGCGGTCGTAGCCGCCATCGTCGATCGCGCTCGAGATCGTCTTCGCAGTCGAGATCTCGCTCGCCGCGTCGCTCGTCGAATTCTCGTCACCGCTCGAGATCCGAGGATCACCACCACCACCACCGCTCGTCCAAGTCGCACAGCAAACGATCGAAAGATGAGGATGAGAAGAAACATCGCAGCCACAGCCGTGACGACCATCACTATCAAGATCAGCAACCACAGCAGAACAAGTTTCGTGATGGTAATGGATCGCGTCGTCAGTCACGATGGCAACCAAAGTAAAAGGAAGGACCCGAGCTTGTGGGTTTAAAGGCAAGAGACGACCGTTTGCTGGATGCGTGGTGGGTGTGCGAGCGAGTGTCGCGAACGGTAATGGGGAACTGCTCTTTGTTGCATGAACTGTGAACCGGCCACAGCTTTGGGATTAACACTCATCAACTAATCCGAGACGTGTCATTTTCCAATCAGCGTGTCTTCGTGGTGTGTGTTGGTGTGTAGGTGGTTGTGAGCTTGTCATGTGCGTCTGTCATAAGAAGCTGAAGAAGATCCACATGGCTGATTCCGCTTGCGCATCTTTCTGGACTACCAATGTGGGACGGTGAGCGAGGCTGAGCCCTCGAGAGAGAGAGGTCAGCAACTCGGCCGATTTGAAGCCGAAAGAGACAGCAATTGCGACGCTGAACTGCTCGTCGTCTGACTCGAGAGGGTACTTTGCATCTCGAGATCAACGCACTCAAGATGTGACCAGGTAGTCATCGGATGAACTTGCTCAGAGTTTGGCAATAAACGTTCACTTTGTGTCCACTTGCGCAGTTTATAGATCTGAAGAGTACTATAAGCGTTGATATCTATGATGAAATGGCTACATCCGTGACTCTTGACACAAAAGTAAGCTCGATAAGTGTCGCTTGAAGGTCGCAAGAAGGTCGCACGAGCGTGCTCTATTTGCGGGCTTTTTTGTTCAAAAACGACAATCATTTTTCAATTTTGGACACAGCGAGACAGTAGAATCATGATGGCAAAGCGACGCAGCGTGTCGGGCGGCGGCGCGGGTGACGGCGGCGGCATGGCGGCGGCGCGCGTCTTCGACCCGCTCTTCGAGTTCGACGCGCCGCAGATGTTCGTGGACCTCACGCTCCCGCCCAAGTACCACACGTTCCCAGGAACTAGCAGCAGCAAGAGCAGCAGCTCCCTGCCGCCCCACGATCCGTGGTTCGATCAGGTGCACGTGGTGCACAGCAAGCGCAGCTACGAGCTCGCGCAGGAAGAGGCCGCGGTGCAGCAGAAGAGCCACAGCGCAGAGTATGCGGGTACGGCCAATGCCAGCAGTAGCAGCCACAGTAGTAAAAACAAGCCCCGCCAAAGTGGGAGTGGTGGCAGCAGTCACCGAGTGAATGGCGTCGCGCTCAACCAGAGCGCCGCGCTGGAGAAGGAGAACCGACTCGCAGGACCGCAGCGGCGAGCGAACGTCGCGTCTGTGCTTAGTACGCTGTCGAGTGGTGGGAATGCTGGTGTCGGTGGCTTGAGTAATGGTGCAACTATGAACGCAGGCGGTGGTGGCAACGGCAGCAACAACAGCAACGAGCCACAGACTCGCGCTGCTCTTTCCGGCGGATCTTCGGCGAACACGCGAGGGTCTACTGTGAGCGGGTGAGCATCACAAATCTGTGTATCAAGCGCCTGGGTATGCGATGCATGTGGATTCTAAGCACACATGCTTTGTTCTCTCGTGTGTAGACCTCCTGCAAGGCTTCGAAGGAAATCTGCTATGGGGGCGAGTGGAGAAGCGCTTTCAGCTTCTGAGCTGGAATCTGCGAGCGCGGAGCGCGTGCGAGCGCCGATCAAGACCGCCACAGCGCCAGTGGCAGTGGTGATCAAAGATCCTCTTGTGCGAACGAGCGAGCCATCAACCGACTCGTTCGCGTCGAGAAAGCGCGTGTTGGCTGCCGGTGGATCTGCTCACGGTGTCCAGCGAGAGCGTCCAGCTCCAGCCACATCTTCTTCGAAAGCAAACAGTGCGCAGGCGCGCGCTCGCTTCATGGCGCCGACTGCAAGCAGCCTGATGGCATCACAGAAGCAAACACAGGCGGGAACAGGAAATGCGCAGAGAAATGGCAAGACGAAGACTGCGCCACGGCGACCAGCCGCAGCAACATCAGTCGGAGCGGACAGCGATCTCCACGACCTCCAGGAGCTGCTGGCGCGACACAACAAGAAATTCAAAGCCACGCACACGTATCAGCCTCCTCAGCACTCGGTGCGCGATGTCCGAATGGTGCGTACGATGCGATCGCAGTTCGTTAGGACTGGTGTGTCTATGGGACTCACAATTTCAACTGTCTGGTCGTTGGTTGTGTGCAGTGGGAGAAGAAGACCCAGCAGTCGTATTACACCTTGTCGACCGAAGACCGCGTCAAGGCAAACAGCGAAATCGCGCAGCTGGTCAAGGCGAAAGCAGCAGAAAACAGCCGCTAGTTGGCAGCAACTGCAGCGAAACTATATTATGGTGGAATGACAGCACTTACTAACGAGGGTTTGCCACTTGCTCAGGATTGGATGTCTCTCTATTACTGCTACTTCGTCTCAAGGTCGCTGTCCACTACGTGTCGAGCATGCAGAGCATCGCGCAGCCTCGTCGGATCCAGTGGTCCGGACTCTTGTTCGTGGGGACGTCCAGCCCCACGACAAAGCTCGTCGAGTGGCCAGTCGTCGACAGCGTGCCCGCGCGGATCGACGTCTTGTACAGCGGACACTCGTACACGTCAGCGGGCTTGTACTCTTCGCGTCGCATGGGCTTGAGCCAGATGACTGGCATGCGGTCGAAGAGCTCGTTCGGAGTCGACTCGGCGATCATCATGGCTTTGCGGTCGTAGCGCGCACCTTCCATGAAGAGACCGAAGATGTACACGCCGAAGGGCGGTGCGACCTGGCACGCCTCGCGGTCTTTCGCCATGGTCTCGCACGAGACCACGAGCGCGTCGATCGCGATCTGCTGCTCGCGCGAGAACGACTGCTTCACGGCGGTCATGAATCCCTGTGGGAAGAAGAAGCCCGAGAGCCAAAACGCCAGCGGGGGGCTGTTGACGAGCCACTCGCTTGTGAACGCGATGCGCGCAAAGAAGTCCTCGATCCAGGACGCCAGGGCTTCAAGCACGGATACCCGGCTTCCTCCCACTCTTTCGGGATCTGCTGGATCAGGAAACCGTTGTACATCTTCTCGAGCGCGCCGGACATGACGACCAGTCCTTTGATCGCGCGCTTGAGCATCTCCAAAGTGTTCTTCATGACGCGGATGAGGAAGCTGAAGCGGATCATCTCCTGCGACAAGAACACGCCGAGCGAGTTCCGAGACCCGCTGACTGCCTCCTTGAACGTCGACGCGTGCGCCTTGTTCTCGTAAAAGAGGTCGGGCATGCGCTCCTGGATCGACACGACCATCTCCATCACGATGCTGTCGTTGCTCTGTGCAGCGGCGCCGCCTCCGCTGTCACCGCCCCCACTTCCAAGCATGCGCAGGATCGTGCCGAGCAGCTGACTCGTCTCTTTCTGCTGGAACGTGATGTCGGCGTTCGCGTGGAGTCCAGAGATGTCGGGTGCATCTGCGGTCGGCAGCGAGCTCACGTACTCACGCAGCGACACGAGGTTTCCTTCGGGAGGCGCAAAGTACGTGTCAGAGCTCGTGAAGCGGTAGGCGTCGTCCATCACTTCTTTGCAAAACAGTTTCCGCATGATGCTCGAGTTCGTGCGCTTGTCCCAGCGATCCGTGATGCGGCCGCCGTAGGAAACGTCGGCGACCATGACGTTGAGCGTCACGTACGGCACGGTGTCCTGCTCCTCCAGGTACAGCCGCACCTGCTGCATGCCCGTTTTCGGGTCGCTGTTCATCCATTCGTAGGGGATGTTCCTGCTTGGCGAGTTCCAGCAGGTAGTCGTTGATGTCGGCGCCAGGAGAGGGCACGAAGCTCAGCGGCGTCTCGGGTTTCGAGTCGCGGTAGCAGCCGTTGAGGTCGAACGGGGGCGACTCGGTGAAGAACTTGCCCAGCTCTCGTCCGACGAGCTCGCGCGTGCCAAACACGAGCATCTCTTCGCGGAAGACACGCAACACGAGCAATCGCAGGAAATTTGTGAGCTTCGACTCCCAGGGCTGTGGCAACGGCTCGGAGTGAGGCAGATCTGAGAGCACCATGGCTTTCTTCCAGCCGTCCGACTGACTGATCACGGAATCTGCCAGGTGGTCGAACGCCGGAGAGATCTCTTTGAGTCCCAGCAGCACTTTCCACACGCGCTCTGTGCCGCAGGACTGCGCTTGTCGCCCACCAAGTAGAAGGTCCACTCGCTCGCGTTGATCGCGCCGCGCTGCAAGAGGATGCTCGACGCGACCATGAACGCGTACACGATCTTGTCTTTCTCGAACAAGCCGCGACAGACGTTCACAAACATGGACACGGTGATGTCGTTCGTCAGAATGTCGAGTCGCTCCTCCAGGACTTCGGACTTGGTCGAGTTCTCGAGCCGCATCACAAACACTTTCTGGTAAAACTGCAGCGAGTACTGGTACATCGGGTCCACGAGCGCAAGACTCGCGATCGCAAAGTAGATGATCGAGCCGCGGATCGCGACGCAGCGATAGCCCTCTCGCGTTTGGTCGATCTCCAGCGACGTGGTCTCGGCTTCCTCCATGCGCGTTTTGATCGCCGAGGACGTCACTTTGCTGTGCGCGAGCGTGTCGATGAGCTCTTCGTCGTCCAGGATGTTGCCCTGCGAGTTCTCGAGCATGTACAGGATCTTGTCCTCGATCTCCTTGAGCTGCTTCTTGTCGGCGGCGATGTTGACCGTGAGTTCGTTCTTCTTGTGCTCCAAGTCCGGACGCTCGCTGCGCACGACGTCGACGAGAAGCTGGTCCTCGAGCCCCGTGCGCGTGACGGTGAAGTTGACGATCGTCACTTTGATGCAGATTTCGGGCATGTAGTGTGGGTTCGCGAGTTTCGTGGTGATGTAGAAGCGGAAGTTCTCGCTGTAGGGCACGTCGCTATCGCCCAGGTGCAGCAGGAACTGACCGCCGCGCTTGAAGACTTGCTTGAGCAGCACTGGTTCCAGCGACGGATCGAGATCTTCTTCGACGTTCTCCAGCAGCACGGGAGCGCCGTATCGGATCGCGTTCTCGAGCGTGCGCTTCAAGTCCGCGACTTTCTTCAGCACTTCGTTCAGCCCCGACTGCTTGACTTCCTGCTGCTGCTGCTCCTTCTCGAGTCGCTCCTCTGCCTGCCGCAGGTTCTCCTTCTTCGGCGCAATGTTCTTCGCCACCGTGTCGTACGTGTACATGGCGCGCACCCACATGCACAGTGACGTGGCGGCCGTCGAGATGCTGCTGAGCGTCTCGGGCGTGAACTCTTCGTCGACCATGAACTTTTGCAGCGCGCGGATGGTCTTGGGCGGGATGTTGTCCTTGTCGAACTCCTTGAGCTTGTCGAGGAGCTTCATGTCGTTGAGCAGCTTCTTGGCTTCGTTCCACTCCAGCTTGGAGCCGAAGAGCAGGCAGACCGCGTTCATGGTCACGAGTAGAGCTGCGTCATCTTATGGGAGAGCGGCAGCGCGTTCGCAAGCCTTTTCGAGAAGAGCACGATCTCCGCGATGAGTCGGCAGTCCGGCACCATCATCGCTACGGGGCGAAACAGCGCCTTGAGGTTATCTGGGAGCTCTGTGCGGCCAGCATAGCCCGGGTTCATCGTGATGAACACCCCGAAGCCAGTGTTGAGCCGGATCATCTTGCCTTCAAACTCAAACTGGTCGACGTCGGCGATGATCGCCTGCTGGATGCAGAGCACTTGCTGCGCGATGACCGAGAGCACCTCGATGTCGATCCGGTTGAACTCGTCAAAGCATGCCCAGGCGCCGACCTGCGCGAGCCCTGAGAAGAACCGCCCCATGATCTTGTAGTCGAGTCCGTCGGAGCAGTCGAGGACCACGCACTGCACGGCCAGTGCCTTGGCGAGATCTTTTGTCGTCTCGGTCTTCCCCGTGCCTGCTGGACCAGCGGGAGCTCCACCGAGACGCAGGTGCAGCGCTCCTGTGAGCGTCATGTAGCAGATGTCCGTGAGCGGCGTGATCACCAGGCGAGGCGAGTTGCCCAGGTACTCGTACCCGTAGATGAAGCGCGTGTTGGTCTGCCGCGCGACAAAGTTCTTGACGTCATCTTCCCAGTAGTAGCGCAGCTGTCGCGTCCACTCAAAGTCGCTCAGCGACGACACTTTGCTCACTTCAAGAGAGCGCACGACGTCTCGCGCATGCATGCCGATGGTGATCACCGCCCCCATCAGGATGCGCTGCAGCTTGGAGAGCGAGCCTCGCACGAGCTGCACCATGCCGTCGATTTGCTTGAGACTGAACTGCAGGAAGCCGCCGATCGCGTTCGGATCGTTGCCATTCTCGACCTGGGAGATCGCTTCCGTGACGTTCTGGGTCCAAAACACCTGGTCCACGAGGATGATCACTTGCGCAGAGTACCCAAAGAGCCACTCTTTCCAGTCGATCGCGTCCTCGGTCGGGTAGTTCGTGAGCGCCTTCGCGCCGTCTTCGTAGAGACTCGCGCGCATGGCCATCTCGACTTCGACGAGCCACGTCTCGACGGGTCCAGCAGCAGTGACCAGCGCTGGGAACTCGACAATCTCACCTTCGCCACTGATCATCGCGTTCACAACGTTGCTCGCGACACCGGGCTTGACGCTCGCGTTCTCGTCAAAGCGAATGCTCTTCATGGCGTCAAAGCACTTGCCAAGATGCGGCTGGACGGCTCGCGGATCGCGCGTCTGCGAGAGGATCTCCAGGAGCTCGTCGTTCGAGAGAAAGTAGAACCGCGGGAACCCCATGCGCTTGGTCTCCAGGTAGTCCTCGAGCGATTTCTGGATCTCTTCGAGAATCTGGTTCGACATGCGAAACTGGTCGAGCAGATCCGAGCCGCTTTCGACAGATCGAATCACGCTCGGATCGATGTTCGTGCGCGTCATCACGTTCTTCCAGTTCTTGTCCACGAGCGCGAACTTCTGAGCCTCCACGGGGAGCTGCTTCTGGATGTCCTCGGCGCAGAAAATCGTCTCGAGGTACACCCAACTGCGCTGGCAGGTGATCCACTCGTCAAGGGTATCCGAGAGCAATGAAAGTCGCTTGTTCCAGCGCTCGACTTCGTCCTTGACACCCATGATGAAGCGCGAGCCCATCATGGTCTGTAGCGTGACCTGGTTGTCTTCCAACAACGTCAAGATGTCCTCGAGACTGCCTAGGATGAGCACATCCTTCTGTTCGCGATGGCTGATGCACGTGAACGCCATCTGGTCCCACCCGTGCTTGATCTCCATGAGCGACGCCTCGATTTGCGCTTCGCCCGAGGCGGTGGACGAGATCTCGCCGATCAGGTCCTTCATGTCCAGCACGTCATACGCGATCAGGTTCTCGAGAGTGAACATGATCCCAGGGTACCACGGCTGCCGCAGCGCCTTGAAGATCTTTTCCCAGTGGCGGTCTTTCATCGCAGGGTTCCCGAGCTCGAGGATCGTCGGCATCTTGAGCTCGAACTCGGCCGTGCGGTCTTTAAACACCGCCGTGACGTCGTTGCTGAGCCTCTTGTGCAGCGCGTAGGCGTCTTTGAACGCGACCGCGATCTCCTTGGAGAGCTCCTCGACGTTCACTTCGACAAACGAGTTCGTGAGCGTGGTGTGGTAGGTCGCGTTCCACTTCTCGACCGATGTCCACAGCGACCCGATGGTTCCAAAGAACTCCTGCGTGGCTTGCAAGCTGAGGTACTTAAATGTCGTCTGGTTGAAGAGCACTTGGTACTCGGCGTACTGCTTGGCCAACTCGTCCAGCTCGTTCTTCACAAGCGTCGGGTCTTCAGACTGGTCCGAGTCAATGAAGAGCCCCGTTCGCAGCTGATTGTTGAGCTGCAGGACCTGCTCGTCCAGCCGCTGAATGTTCGCTTCCAGTTGCTGCGTCATCTCCCCAATGCGGCTCTGCACAAAACCGTCCACCGCGTCGGTCTCCTCCTTGTAGCTCTCCTGGACGCTTCGCAGATCGTCCAGCTGCACCATGTCCTCCGAGGAAATGCGCACGCCGTAGGTGCCCAACAGGCGGTAGAGCTCATCGACGACATTCGTGTTCTTTGACAGCGCTTTCTGCTTCTGCTTGAGCGACTGGATGCGCTCCACGTGGCTCGCAAACTCCTTGAGGTGCTGCGGACGCTGCAGCAGCGCCATGATGCGCTGCTTGTACTCGATAAGCTGGTTCTTGCACTTGGTCCGCGCGAGGTCCTTGACGAGCCCTTTCATCGAGTCGAGCTTCGCTGTCGTCATGGGGATCAGCGTCTGCTTGAGCTTGCGACTCTCGACGTGGAGGATGCCGATCGTCAGCCCCGCGCGCATCTTCTCGAGCTCTTTCTCCCACATGCTGATCTGCAGCATGTCGGTCTTGAGCGTCACGACCGTGTGCGACCGCTGCGAGTACTCGTCAAAGTCCCACATCATGTCGTACTCGTAGATCGGACGCACATTGTCAAAGATCTTGACGTACTCAGCGGCTTCACTGTAGTCCGTGATGATCTTCGCGACGAGCTCTTTGCGGATCTGCTGGAAGTCGACGCTCGAGCTGATCGTCGAGCCGACGTGCGGGGCGTCCGCGACCACGTTCGCGACGTAGGGGGCGAACGGACGCAGGTAGAGCACGCGCGAGACCGAGTTGACCGTGCTGACGATGTCGTCCGTCATGGAGACGACAATGTGCTGGATCTGCTCGCTCGTCGGCGCGAAGATCGTGCACTCCTCGCCGAAGAAGATCGTCGTCTCAAAGAGCCCCGTCTTGCGCGGCACTTTGTTGAGCTCCTGGAGGAACTCGCGACAGCTCTGGATCGCCAGCGCGACGAAGCTCTCGACCGCGACGTAGTCGACGAGCCGGATCAAGTCCGAGATCATCGCCGCCTCCTCGGCCACTCGCTTGAAGAGCTTGCGGCGCTGCTGCTGCTCGGACTTGACCGCGACGATCGACTTGGTCTTCTCCTGCGAGCCGCCCATGCCGTTGGTGCCAAACTGGACAGTGTCCGAGAGGAAATCCTCCTGCGGGTCCGAGACTTTCGTGAGGTTCTTCACGTCGATGCACACTTTCTGGATGATCGCCTGCAGTTTCTCGATGCAGGTCTCAAACTGCTTGGACGCCTCGGCGCGCTTGGTCGCCTGGTACTCGACGAAAGCCGTGCTCTCGTACGTCTTTTGCGCGCGGAGATCCAGGAGCACAACGCTCAGCACTTCGGTGCTCATCGCTCTCCTCACCTGCAGCAGCGGCATGCAGAAGCTCTCCTTGGTCAGGTACAGCTTGCCCTTGAGCTTCTTGCGCTGTCGGCAATAGTGCTTGAAGCGCACGTTCGCGCACCAGAGCGAGAACGACTTGTTCACGAGGTAGTACTTGAAGAACCGGAAGGACGTGAGCACGTTGAACAGCGTGGACTGGCGCATCCACTCGGCGAGCGCGATGAAGTCGGACGGGTTGCCCGGACTCATGTGCACGAGTCCGCTGGACGACATGGTGAAGTGCTCGCTCTCGATGTCGCCCTGGCTCACGACCACGAGGTCGTACGGACGGAACTTGATGCTCGTGCTCGCGCGGTTCAGGTGCACAAACTTGATCTCGCTGTCCGAGCCGTTGCGCGCAAAGAATGCGATCGCGTCCTCGCCGGTCTTGAGGAAGCTGGTCGCAGTGGACGCTGCGGTCTGGGCGGCGTCGTCCGCAGTCGCGATGTTCGAGGTCTGCGTTGCTGGATCATGGTGCTCCATGAACAAGATTGATTGAGATTGCGATGCTGGTCGGGTATCCTGGTTGGCGCTCTTCTGATGCAACTTGTGCGGGTCTGCTCCTCCTCCGCCTTCATCGTCGTCGTAGGCGTCGCTGTCGCCGTGGAAGCCCGGCGGAGGTTGGATCAGGGACTCGCGCAGGAACTTTCTCGGAGACGCCTCTCGCTTGGGCTTCTCGACCGACGAGCTCTTTCCGAATGAACCCAGGTTCTCGCCCTTTGTAGCAGGGCTGAATGGTGAACCGGAGCCAGCGGTAGCGGCGGCTGAATGCTTTGCGCGAGGACTCGCTGTCGTGCGACTGGAGCCGCGCTTGGCGTCTTTCTTCTTCTCGGGACTGCTGATTGTGCCCGGGAAGACCGGGACTTTCTTCGGCGACGTGTACTCGCCCGCGCTCGTGAACGTGAACTTGCGCGAGCCTGCGCCACCAGCAGAGCCAGAGCCAGAGCTGTCATGACCAGAACCCTTGAGATGTGGCGACTGTGCTAACAGGAGAGAGCCACTCGCATGCGCGTGGGCGGCAGGACTCGCCGGTAGCGGTCGGTTTGACGCCAGCGTCGAGCCGAAGTCCGTGCCGCCGTCAAACGCGAACGTCTGGTCGATCGAGAGCTCGTAGACCGAGTGACCTGCTGCTGCTGCTGAACCTGCATGATGAAGCGCGTCTCGGTCCTTCTTCACAGCGCGCGGTGGCTGCTTCCTTCCATGCGGAGATGCGTCCATTTGGGCAGCACCAGCGCCAGCACACTGGAATAGAGCAATGGTGATGTGATAGCAGCGAGTGCTTGCTTGTGGAGCCCCAGCTTTGCAGTTTTCCCAGACGAAGAGGCGGCAACAAACAACTCGCAATGAAAGAAACTGCTGACTGCGGCAACAATGGCGGCGAAAGGTCGTGGATGCGGATGTCAAAGACTCATTTGAGCCTGCTCAGCCTGTGGATGCGCCATCAAGCCTCGCGATCGCAGAGAGCTCTCGTGCATTCATTCATTCACGCAGCAGCCAAGACCAACACAGCAAAGAGCAACAGAAAGAAAACCTGCCGACAGACAACAGGCTCCGAATTCTAGATTCCCAACACGCACCCAACCCACTCCAAAGTCCCCACTACGTCGGCGTCACAAACCTCGCGCCGTCCATCGCGGTGAGCAGGTTCCTCTTGGCGCGTTCGAACGCCCGAAGCACCAGTTTCTCGAAGCACACAAACACGAGTTTCGCGTCAAAGTCTCGCTCAAGCACCAGGTCGCGAACAGCACGCATCGCGATTTCCGCCGCGCTCTCCACTGGGAACTGCAGTCGTCCAGTTGAGATCGACGCGATCGCAGCGCATTTCACTACTGTGTTGTCGTGGATCGCCAGGAGCGCGTTCCGGTACGTTTGGCAGAGCAGTGCGTCGCGGTTTGGGAGGTTCCCAGGTGGACCAACGCAGTGCACTAGCAGACTCACACCAGCCTGGAAGCCCGGCGTGGAGAGCACTTGGCCGCATTGCAAGAACGACCGCTCGATGCGCTGGCGCTCGATCGACGCGTCGAGCTGCGACCCCGCTCGCTCGTGCACGCGTCCAGCGACGCCCACACCAGGATTGCGGAAGCAGCCGGACGTGAGGAACACCAGGCAGTCGACTTGGTTGTCGCCGACGCTCTTGATCGTCCCGAGGTCGCCCTCGACGACCAGGACGTTCTGTCTGAGATGCAGCAGCTGGCTGCGCAGACTCACGTAATTAGCGAGCGCTTGACACCCGAACGTAGGGATCGTGCGCTTCACCATGATCACAAGCTCGCCATCCTCGCAATCAAGCGCTTGATCGCATGCAGCCTGCCTGCAGGTTGCTGACGTGATGTTCTGTTGAACCCCACAGTGGAGCTTGAGCAAGCGGCGCCACCGACGACGGTCTTCCAGCACCGAGTTCAACCGCTTGTTGAACCGAAGCGTGGTGCTGAGCTTAGCGATTGCGTGCGGGTCGAGAAAGCCCAGGAGCTCGTCGCCGAGCTCGCAGTGGACATGCAGCAGAGCCGTGAGCAAGTCATCGCCACGAGCGGAGGACCCATTGACACCTCTAGAAGCCCGTCCACGAAGAGCTCCATCTGCGTGGGACGCCTTGCAGCGCTTGCTCGGCGTCTCGGAGAGCATGTTCCCTCTGCTCTGCTCCTTTCTCTCTCTTTCTTGATGCTACAAAGACAGTGATGCGATGTGATGTGGTGGGACTTGACTGCCGGTTGCTCCAACTGGCAGATGTATTCTGTTTTCATCCAATATGACACAACAACTTTTCAGCCAATACATGCGCGCTGGACCTTTCGCAACTGTTGTTGAGCAGGTTCATTGCGTTTCAGCGGGAAGGATGCCGCCCCCATTCGTTCCTTCATTGCCTGATCCATCCATCCATCGGGCACGAGCGCTTCGTCACCTCGGATCGCTGAAATGTGTATCACGAAATGACACGTAGACGATAGTTTCTCTTCCTCTAACGCCATTCATTGCCTGGACGACGCACTCGCTCGCCTGTGTCATGCGTCATCACGAAGCGTCCTGCGCCAGCGCCTGGCGCTGCTCGCGCTTCTCCCGGTTGAAGCGCGCGACGAACGACTCTTTCTTCCAGCGCAGCACCATCTTGGCGTCCCTGGCACGCTCCACCATGCGCGCCTGCAGCTGCGACTCCAGCACCTGCTTCCAGTCCGTCGTGGCTTCCTACGCAATCGTTCACACACATGCACACAGTCAGTCAGATCTGCCTCAATACGATCGCAATACGCTTGAGCACTAGTAGGTGATAACAACACCACGAACCTCGGAGAACGTCTTCTCCCATTCGTCCAGACACATGGCGAGCAGTCTCTTGGCGACCTCTCTGTGCAGCACACCAGCAATATTAGTCCCATGAGTCTCTCTCTCCCACACACACGCACACACGCACATAGCAAATGGACTCACCCGACCGAGTCCTCGTGCGTGTCGTCCTTGTTGAACTCGATGGCGTTCTCAAACATGAGCACCATGTCGCGTCGGTACGCGTCCGGCGCGTCGTACGCGAGCGTCTGCAGCTTGGTCCACATCGTGCTCAGGTCCATGGGCGACGCGACGATCTCCAGGTACGTCGGCAGGTTCATGGCCACGGGGTCCACGGGCTGCAGGAACGGCCACGCCAGCGGGTGCGCCACCAGCCGCTCGTGGAAGTACACGCAGCGCGCATGCAGCGACTCGTCCATTGTGTGTGTCAGCCAAGTGTTTGCAAAGTGTCTGTGCAAAAATACAAAAAAGAGCAAATAAAATGGTTTTCTTGCAAATCCTCCTCAATTCAATAACTGCATTTCTAGCATCTGTGGGAGGTGGATTTCGAAGCGCATTCGATGCACCGAACCTGTGCACTTGATGCGTCAAACGCACTGCAGTAGCAGCAGCAGATCGCTGTGTCTGAAGGCACCACTGTCATTCTCGAAGTGGCGAGCGCGTGCATGGCGACTACCTCTTCTCTTCCAAATCAGCAATTTCAGAAACGAGTGATCATTGTGGGCAAGTGACGACGAACAGATAGCATCCTGTCACGACTCAGCAAGTCTGACGTGAGGCGAACCACGATGATCTGCTGCTCGTCGCACAGCAGCATCGCTTGGACGTCCAGCACGCTTTTGAGTTTGTGTCCTAGTGTCGATGACCCAGTTCTGTTCCTTCTT
The DNA here is from genome assembly GCA_023333815.1 of Globisporangium recalcitrans. Classification (NCBI taxonomy): domain Eukaryota; phylum Oomycota; class Peronosporomycetes; order Pythiales; family Pythiaceae; genus Globisporangium; species Globisporangium recalcitrans. Next base: position 25,594 of record JAASFO010000181.1, read on the forward strand.
GTGAATAAGTTCATCCTATAGAACGAACAACAGATCCGATTTCGGCAGGAGAACGCGTGACGGCTCGAATGAAAGTGCTCTCTCCCTCTTTCATTCACTTGCAAAGTGCTGGCGAGAAGGCTCCAATCTACAGCGAGGTGCCACTCACGCGTTGGACGTGCAACAGAAACGAAATGGTGGAGACTCGTTGGATTGGGAATACAATACACCTCGGAGCGGTTTGCTGGCATGGCCATGTTCACGCACGCACACTACATTACGGAAAGCAAGCTCGCTCAGCTCTCTATTCAAACTAGGTGGGTAGATACATCTCGCGTGATAACGGAGAGCTACTACTACTACTACTGGAGTAGTGCTCTGCATCGTCACCGTTTACTCTCCGGTCTTCTTCTTGCCGCAGCCGTCGCCGCCGGCGATCGTCAGACACGCGGTGGACGGATAAATACTCAAAATGTTGGTCGTGACGGACCAGGCGAGCGCGAACGCCAGGTAGCAGACCGTGAAGGTGCCCATGAAGTAGCTCGAGCCGCCCAGACGCTTGAGCATCTGGGTCTCCTCTTTCTGGCGCGGCAGGATCACGAGCCAGCAGAGCGAGAGCAGGTTCACGCCGTACATCACGAGCACCGTGATCGTGATGTCCCAGCGCACCTCGTTGCTGTCGTCCTGGATGCGCTCGGTGGACAGGTCGAACACCGAGTCGACGTTGCGCGTGATCGCGGTCGCGAACGGCGTCGACAGGTTGCTGACCGTCGTGAGCAGACCGTACATGGCGCCTTCGTGTCCCTCTCGCGAGAGCTCGACGATCACGAACGACGACACGATGAAGCTGATGCCAGCTGGGAACTGCTCGATGATCGGCATCACGAGCCAGAACCAGTTGGCGCGGTAGACGTCCCAGATCGTGAGCAGCGTGCAGACCGAGTCGAGCGCCACGAACGCGAGCATCGTGCACAGGTGCACTTTCCGCCAGTCGTACTGGAGCCCGTACTTGCCCGTGAACCAGATCGCGCCAGCGAACACCGCGTTCGAGAGCAGCCCGCCGATCTTCTCGTTCAACGGCGTGACTTTAGCCCAGTGCACCTGGATCGGGTTGCGCGAGACGTAGGTCAGGCGCGCAAAGACGCTCGAGAAGAACGTGTAGGCGACGACCTGGTAGACCGCGCGCGTCTGGATGACCTCCCAGAGCACCTGCACGTAGGCGCGGAAGTCCACGCGTACGGAGCGCTCTTCGCGGATGAAGAACCACGTGATCGGCAGGATGGGCACCATGACCACGAGCACGATGAGCATCAGGATCGGGAACGAGATGGAGAACTTGAAGTCGCCGCCGTACTCCTCGCCGTTGAAACCGAACGCGATGATCACGAGCGACAGGATGTTGAACACGGTTCGCGTCGTGTAGATCGTCGACTGGGTCGTGCCGCGCACCGAGAGCGGCTCGCGCTGCGCGAGCTCCACGACGATGCCGTCCGCGCACACGTCTGCGAGCAAATACCCGAAGGCGCACATCATCATGGGGATGATGTACTTGCTGCCCGAGTTCGCCGCCTTCTTGTTGAACGTCGCCTCGATCTCGGGCGTGTAGTCCTTGGGCTTGACGTTGCGGTACTTGGGGTCCGTGAAGTACGGGTCCCCCACAGACGTACTCGCCATGACGAGCAGCATCGCGAGCGTCATGGTCCAGCCGATGAGCATGTACGGGCGGCGTCGGTAGCCGTTGATCGGGAAGCAGTCCGAGATGAGTCCGTAGAAGACCTTGAAGGACCACGCGAGCTGCACGAGCGTCGCGGCCGTCGTGGTCTGCCTGCCGTCCAGGTTCAGGTAGTTCTGCAGGAACGGGTAGATCACGTTGGGCAGCACGCCGTCGACGAGCCCCACGGCCGCGTACTGCGCCACGAGCCCGATGTAGTCTCTGGAGAAGAGGCTCGCGGCGCCGCCGTCTCGCAGCGCGCCGCCTTCGAACATGTCCTCGAGCCCGTAGCGCGGCATCTTTTCGTAGCTGGGACCATGCTTGTGCGGCGTCGCGGCGCTCGAAGGACCGAGGATCGTGATGCTGTCGCGGTCGGGTGTCGTCGACAGACTGCTCGTGTCGAGTTTGTTGTCCATGATCGCAAACACCTTGGGTCGTCTAGCAGCTGCTGAGCGGGGTCTTGGGCTGTGGCGAGCAAGAAGAGCTGGGAGGAGTCGTCTCAACGAGGCAAAGCTGCGAGTGAGTGATGAGAGAGAGTGAGAGGGAGGGAGCGCGCGGATGGGGGTGGAGGCGGGGCAGCGAGAACGAGCGGAGCCAATTGACAACAACAGCACTCAGGCAAGTACACTCACTCGGTCACACAAGCAGTCGTGCATTCGTACAGAGCGAGCGAGGAAGAGAGCAAGCGCCGCGCACACATCAGCCGCATTTTGATTGCCCACCTGACATTTGTCTTGGACATGTGCGAGAAAGATGCTTGCTCATATGCAGCTTCTAAACGTCTTCTTACTATATCAATAGCCATTTAAGTTGCGCTGGAGTGTTCGCTCACGGTTAAACAGCAGAGTAGACTTCCAGAGCCTCTATATGTGCACAAATAGTGCGGTAGTTGCTATGGGAGGGAAGAGTACTCCGAATCGTGCACCTGCAAGTGGTGCATACGAAAGGGCGTGTGTGAGAGGTCTTTTTGCAATCGGACAACCATGTTTCAGTGGTTGACGGAATGGCCTCTATAAACAGATACTGCGCGACATGCAAAAGCAACAGCAAATGTATCGGATCGGAGCCTGCTACAACGAATGCGCGACCAAAAAGATCGATCAGAAAAGAGAAAAAGAAATCGAATATTGGGAATCGCTGATTCCGACTTCGAAGTGGCGTATTTTGCACACTCTTCTGGAGTTGGAAAACACCCCATTCAATGGAATAGGTTCCAATCGATTTTCGAGTGGGTGGAACTTCGATGAAGTGCTGGAGCTCATCGCGCGCTCTTTTCTGCGCACGATGGGCTGTAATATCGACTGAGAGGATGAGGCGGATCCAGGTTCTTCTTCTCCCCACTCCCTTCGTCTGCCGCACACAACCAACTGGAATTACGCTTTTGCGCCATATTTTGGATGCGTCAAGTAAACTGAGTGCGACCACCCTCATCATTCACCTTCAAGATCCTCTTGGAAACACAACCACTCACTCGCTCGCTCCATACTGGAGTCGACAGGCGGCTGTGCCAGATGGCAGGCGAGAAGCAAGGTGGTGGTGATGATCATACTCGCGGCTCTCACCAAACCAACTTGTCCCTTTGGACGCTGCTTATTGAGGAATGCGGTCTGCGAGTGAGTGGTCGTGCGCACTCGCGTGTTTCACAAGCTTCAAAGATCCGTTGCCGAGATGATATCCGAGACCTTGTCACGCTAGCGATATGCTGTGAACTGGATCGCACTCATTATACGACTCTTGTCGTGCTTGTTGAATATCGGAAGTCCAAGCATCCGCTAGCTCTGCCTGTCCTGCACTTATTAGCAGTGAAATTGCATGGTGCGCTGTGCGTATTCCTAGGACAACTCAAATGAATGCTGCATTCATGTGTTCATCACCACTTTGCCTTCCTTACAACACACCTCCTGACAGAGCAGTAAGTGTAAGTGTACGCACCAAACCAAACGCGCGACGAATCGATTCAAATCGCTCGCGAGAACAGCAGGTTTCGTCACTATGACGCACGTTCGAGAGAAAGAAGAACTGGCTTGACAGACCACATGCATTTGATGATGGTTACTGAGCTGAAGAGCTCAAAGGCAAAGAGCTCACTCACACCCGCCGTTGCTCCGCTGCTTTACCCAAAGAGCGACCAGTCGTGCACCGCGAGCGACTTGACGACCTGCTTAAATATCTCGGCGCCGACCTCCGCGCTGTTCTCGAACTGGAAGCTCCCGGCGGAGCTGCTCGCGGGATTAATCTGCAGCGGCACGGAGATCGAGACCACCACGTCGGTCGATACACTCGGCAGTCTGCACACAGTTGGGTTGTAACGTCAATGGATCAGCGGCGCACGAGGTACAACAGCCATTGTCAGACCCTTTCTGCAAGACGAGACAGCACACGACCACGCACCTGATATTGCCCAAGTACACGCGCACGACGTTCTTCGCGCTGTCGCTCTCCTTGAACTTCGCCACGCGCTGGTCGCCGACTGCGATGCTGTTCGTGTGTCCCGCAGTGATCGCGGGTCCGTCCTGCGCGCTCAGGAGCTCTTCGTGCAACACTGCTGCGTCTCCGGGGCTGCAGCCGTTCGAGCTCGCGATCTCGTTGAAGAAAAAGCGCGCGCTGTCTGCGTCGCGCACTGCGCCTTCGTACTGGAGCAGCTCCACGATCACACACTGGTCGGTCTGCGCATTCGCAAACACCTCCTGGTTGTCTGGCACCTGGCGGAACGCACTGCAGGCATACAGACAGAAGAGAACAGGCATATACACTGGACATTGTCAGTCATACAACCAATCCACCAGCAGCAGATAACTGCACAGACATGGATATCAACCCATCTGCAACACCAATTGGAGGGAGCATTCGCGCGCACAGCCAAGGATCCACACACAGAGACACTTATACAACCACGGAGAGCACACACTGCGCTGCTGCCACAGGAGATCCGCACGCACCTGACGTCGACGAAGCCCTCAGGGATCGCGCACGAGAGCGCGCCGCCGAACAGCTCGCGCGTGGTGCTCATGCTCACTCGATCGCTTTTGATTGTGTTGCCAATCTTGCCTCTTCATTTCCAACCCATTCATAATTGTACCCCTCCCCTTCCATCAATTGTGCCTCCTCCTGCAAGCTCAAAGTCCAGAAAATCAGTACATTCCATTCTTGACATTTCTGGACAAACTTCTTTCGATTTTGTGAGAAGAGCTGTAATTACGAGTTGTTTCGTGCGAAGCAGCATCTCGTAAAAAAGGCGAAAGAGACCTTTTTTACGAACGTCTCCTTTTGCGCGAGTGTGATTGCCCTATTAACGCAAGCGCCACCAATTGAACCAGCAGAAGCAGCAGCAGCCATGAAGGTCCGCCGTCCGCGACGCATCGCGTGCTCTCTCTCTCTGTATGTGTATGTGTGCATGAGTGTGTAGTGCTCAACACGGAGCTGTGTGTGTGTGTGCGCAGATTGAAGAAGTGCAGTCGACCACCAAGACGCAGCGCATCGCGTCGCACACGCACGTCAAGGGACTTGGCGTCGACTCGGACGGCGTCGCGCTGCCGATCGGCGCGGGTCTCGTGGGCCAGGAGCGCGCGAGAGAGGTGTGGATCCCTGTGTAGATCTACTGAAATGGCAGCGTGCTGCTGACGTGCTTGTGTGAGCGTGAATAGTAACGATATGCTGCTGGCGATATTGAACAGGCGGCTGGCATCGTCGTGGAGCTGATCAAGTCCAAGAAGATGGCTGGACGCGCGCTCTTGCTCGCAGGCGCGCCAGGAACAGGCAAGACCGCGCTGGCGCTCGGTATCGCGCAGGAGCTGGGTCCGAAAGTGCCGTTTTGCCCGATGGTCGGCTCGGAGGTGTACTCTTCGGAGGTGAAGAAGACCGAGATCCTCATGGAGCACTTTCGTCGCGCGATCGGTCTGCGCATCAAGGAGAGCAAGGAAGTGTACGAGGGCGAGGTGACGGAGATGACGCCCGAAGAGACTGAGAACCCATTGGGCGGATACGGCAAGACCATTTCGCATGTGATCGTGGGGCTCAAGACGACGAAAGGTTCCAAGCAGCTGCGTCTCGACCCGAGCATTTACGAGTCGCTGCAGAAAGAGAAAGTGTCAGTGGGCGACGTGATTTACATCGAAGCGAACAACGGATCCGTGAAGCGCGTGGGGCGATCGGACGCGTACGCGACCGAGTACGACTTGGAAGCCGAGGAGTACGTGCCGATCCCCAAGGGCGACGTGCACAAGAAGAAAGAGTTGATTCAGGACGTGACGCTCCATGATTTGGACGTCGCGAACGCGCGGCCGCAGGGCGGACAGGACATCATGTCGATGATGGGTCAAATGATGAAGCCGAGGAAGACCGAGATCACCGAGAAGCTGCGCACGGAGATCAACAAGGTCGTGAACCGATACATTGACCAGGGTGTCGCGGAGCTCGTGCCGGGCGTGCTCTTTGTGGACGAAGTGCACATGCTCGACATCGAGTGCTTCACGTACCTGAACCGCGCGCTGGAGTCGACACTGGCGCCGATCGTGATCTTCGCGACGAACCGCGGCGTGTGCACGATCCGCGGCACGGACATCTCTTCGCCGCACGGCGTGCCGCTCGACCTGCTCGATCGCATGCTTATCGTGCGCACGATGCCGTACTCGGTCGAGGAGATGGTGCAGATCCTCAAGATCCGCGCTGAAGCCGAGAGCATCAAGCTCGAGGACGACGCGACCGTGCGCCTCGGCGAGATCGGCGCGCAGACCTCGCTGCGCTACAGCGTGCAGCTGCTGACGCCGGCGCGCATCCTCGCCGAGACCCAGGGCCGCACGCTCGTCGCAGTCGACGACATCGAGGAGATCAACGACCTCTTCAGCGACGCCAAGCGCTCGGCGCTCGCGCTCGCGCAGAGCGACGGGTACCTGATGTAGTTAGTCGCTCATCATTATATTGTATCGCACGGCATCGCTCTCCTTTTCTAATACTAACTATAACCAGCCAGCTTAGCCTATTATGCACTCCAATCCATCTCGCGCAATGAGAGAGAGAGCTCTCGAATATCGGTATGGAAAGACACGACAAACTCCGGTGCTGGAACCGCAGTCACATCCACAATGTGAGGCAACAGACTCCGCAGAACCTACTGACACGACTGGCTGCCTCCCGTCGCGTTGCCTCGCAGCTCCACACCTCCTTCCTCTCGCGGACAACGCCAGAATGATCACTCGTTTCTGAAATTGCTGACGTGGAGACGCGAGCCGCTGAAGATGAGCTGTGCTTCCGGAAGGGACGTCATGACGCAGATCTCGGCCACAGGCTGCGTTGGGTGTCCATGCAAAGCATCCGATCTGTAGATTGCACAGAGGAACGCTGCGACTGAAGGCGGTGGTGCACCAGCGGCAGACGAGTCCCTTCTTGTGCTGTGATTCGGAGAGGAAGAGGTCGTCGCCATGCACGCGCTCGTCACTTCGAGAATGACTGGGGTGCCTTCGGGTTGGATCTCGAATGAAGGATCCGATGGTGCTGCTGCAGACGCTTGTACGCTCTTCTTTCGACCTGCAGTAGTCCCGCGAAAGAGCGGCTTGACCTCGGTCTTCTGCTATCGAGACAACTCGCAGGCAGTGGGGATCGCAAAGCGTGTTGCCTACATGGTTGCGAATGAAATGCTGGTGAATGGCCACCAGCAAGCTCTGCAAAATAGGGTTCGTTAAGAGATCGCCAGAGAGAGAGAGTGTGAGAGAGAGAAAGAGATGCATAAAAGTGAGTACAAAAGAATGCATACACATATGATAGCACCAGCGAAGTATCTGTTTCGTACCGCTGTCGATTGGAACTTGTCAATGGGCAGCGTTTTGGCGGCTCCGAGTCAACCCAAGAACTCAGCAGCTTCAAGCGGTCAACCAGAGCCTGCTGAAAGAGATCGAGGGGACAATCACCTCAGACATCGATTTGCTCACGAGGTGCAAGTCGCCTCACCCACGACTTTGGAGTGCAACCGCGCTTCACATCGCAGAATTGGAGCCACGAGGCTTCATCGAGCTGCTGAACACCGACGGGAATCTGATGGGAAGGGGTTATTACAAATCG
>JAASFO010000182.1:0-33289 GCA_023333815.1 Globisporangium recalcitrans
GATGACGCAAATAAGAGCCCCACATGCTCGTGTGACGTCATCTGATGACGGCATGAGGTCCTCTGTGCTAGTCAATGCGGAATGATGGCATCATGTACTAATCAAGTACAGAATGGTGTTCCTACTTGGGAAACTGTCTTGGTGACGAGACCAACGTGTCAACATTGGTGCGTGTGAGTGCCTCTTGCCAATCACAGAGCCCCATTCGGTGAACATTCTCTATCTTCAATTCCCTGACGATTCAGTCTGTTCTAACCTCGCTTCCAGATATGTACCCAAGGTTTTATATATCATCATGCATCGGTTTAATTCTGCAAGTGTAGGTTTTATACTTAAAACCTTCTAGGACCCCTTCAGGTCAAGTAGCAACAGTGTTTCAGGAACCATAAGCATTTTAATTCAGGTGCAAATATTCCTTGTCCAAGTCAAGTCTCTTCCTCCCCTCCACCCGTTTGTTCTGTTTCAATCGCTTCCTCGTTCGCTCAAGCGCGTGTGCTGTGTTTTGGGATAATTGCTAACTGGCCATTAACAGAAGCTCTCAACTTTGGACAATCGCGCTTGAAGTGTCCCACTTTACCACAGTGGCTGCAATGCAGATCCGAGCGACGCTGCTCGATCGTATTCACCTCCATGTGTGTATGTCCACTGGCGCATGCTCTGGAAGGCATGACAGAGGCAGACCTCGCTTGCTTCAAGCTGCAGTCTTCTCGGCTTGCGATTTCGACCGTTTCCTCGACCATCCAAGCGCTCAATCGGGAGAGCTGATCACGGGGAGGACACTTCAGAGTCTCTCCACGAAGACTGTGCACATTGGGAATGCCATCTCGAGGTGCTCATCCGTGAGGAGTGCCGCATCCTTTGCGATCTGAAGTCCTTTGAACCAGAACAAGAGGCTCGTCGACTCGTTGCCCTCGTAGATCGGTACCTTCAGTCGTAGAGGTTTGGTACCCGCCAGGTGTGCGGCACCGTCTGCATGCGACGCCTGCCTTGGGGGCTAGTCGCGGTTCGTCTCGCGAGCGTAGTCGACCAAGGTCCCCTCAAAGAGCAGATGCTCGTTGAGACACTCAACGTGCCAGGCAGGGTTGGCGGCTGCAAACGACTCAGCGCCTTCTTCGCCGAGGATGTGAAGAACACGACCGAGTGCACACCTCTGGTTGTCGTCGAGATGCGTGCGTGCGACTCGACAACAGTGCTTAGAGTCTGCTACACTGAAGCCCCAATTAGTGTGTCACCACGCTGATTCATGGAACAGGGACTTTTGACTGCGCACCACAATCAACAGTATTTGTATTGGATTTCCCAACAAATGCGTCCTTCAGAGTCATCTTGATATCTCTGCTAACGCTTCACTCAATCAATCGTGAGCTTTGCGTTTGTGAGTGTGAGAGTCATTTCTTGAAGAGGTGACCAGAGTGCGCATCCGCAGTTGACGAGAGTCTAGTTAGATGCCTAGTGTGTACAGAACACAGTGATGAAGAGCTGCAACTTCAGACTGCCATAAAAAGCTACGTCAAGCCACACTGATGCGAAAACACGCTTGTGCAATTTGTGCAATCTCTTTAGCCCCAGTGGATCCTTACTGAGATCCACCCTTGCCTTACTTTTCGCGTGCTGCGTGAGGTGTGCAAAGTGTAGCCACTTCAAAATCGCTTCGTTTTCAGTATCAATTGGCGTCGACTTGCAAGTGCACCTCGCGAGCTAATGGGACGCACTCGGCAGCGCGCACCAACTTCGCTGGCAGTGGCGAAACGGAGGATGGCGACGCCACCAGCGAAGAGGTGGACGACGGCGACTCGCAGGTCGTCGCGGACGCCGCCGAGTCGCGCCGCGGCAGCGGGTGCAGCAGCTGCTGCTGGAAGTCGCTGCGTTCGATTCGCACACAGCGCGCAGAGACCCCCGGGAGCGTGCGCACGCTGCAGTCCGCGGCGTAGAGACCGTCCTGCACCATGAGGCTGTCCGCGGCGAACACGCTCCATGGACCAACTTCATGGGCTGTCGTGGTCCATTCCAATCGAGAAAGAGAGATAGGGACAAGGAGTCAGTGAGACTATCTCGCAATGGAGCTCAAGGTGTATACGATGCACTGCACCTTTGCTGCCGTCACCCTCGTAGTCCACGAGCAGTTTCCCGCGCAGCAACACGAGACAGAAGCGCGTAACGGCGCTCTTGCGCAGAACCTGCTCCACCTGCTGCTGCTGCTGCTGCTGGAGCTGTAGCTCTCTGCCGCCGTCTCTACGCTTGCTGCTGCTGTTGCAGCCGAACTCGACGGTCGGGCATGCCGCGAGGAAACCCGCCAGCCCCTCGGTGCTGATCGGCACGCCGCGCACGTTCTTGGAGCGGAATACCGGGTTCGTCTCCTGTAGGTGGCGTCCAAGTGCTTCAATCTGTACAAGTGGGCAAATATAAAGAGACGAAGTAAAGCATCATTGGTGCAGATCACGCGCGCAAAAATGCAATTGCTGGTACTTACGTCGTCGGTCGTGCCCTCGGAGCCGCAGATGTCCGAGAGATTGAGTCTTCCTGCGTCCGCGTAGAGCCGCGAAAGGCGGTCCTTGCGCTGCGCGGTCTCGCGGTCCTCTGGGATGTCGTCCTCGTCCAGGATCTCGTCCTGCAGGATCTCCTCCAGCACATCCTCCAGCGTCACGATCCCCAGGAGCTCCTCGAGCGGCTCGTTCTAGATGCAAACACAAGTACACCGAGACAAACCAAGCTAGTGGAGGACGCAAATATGAATCTTGACAAGAAAAGCCATCAACAAGCCATACTTGCTGGTTGAGGTTGACTCGCGCTTGCTTGACGAGCGCCAGGTGCGTGCTCTCGGACTTGAACGTCTGCAAGAGCGTGTCGAGCGTGCAGCTCGGCTCCACGTGGTACGCATTGCGTCCAAAGATGTGCAGGAAGCTCGACAGCAGCACTTGCTCCTAACAAAATGTCGGACATAGATCTTGCACGTGAGGCTGCTTTCAGTACACACTAGCAGCAATAAGTCCTGCTTGGCAGCGCTCACCTTTGGGTCGATGAACACGAGGTCCTTGACGTGGATCGTGCCCACGATGTCGCTCGCGCTGGTGTCGAAGATGAGGATGCGCGAGAAGCGGCACTTGAGGATGTCGTGGATCGTCTGCTGGTCCAGCGTCGCGGTGATGTGGACATGGCACGTTGGCTGTTAAGGGTGGAACTGTCTCACTTCGGTGGATACGCGCAAAATGGATACGCATCAACAGTAATAACGAAAGGAAGGATATCGGAAGCATGAACACCTGGTCCACGGGCGTCATGATGGACTCGGCGCTCTTGGCGCGGAACGTCATCGCGCCGCGCAGGATGTCGCGCTCCTCGGCGTCGATCATCTGCTGCGTCTCGTGGATCTCGATCATCTCCGTGAGCTGCCGCTTCGTGAACACCGTGCCGATGTCTTCGCCCAGGTACGCGTCCAGCACGAGGCTCACAGGCTTGGCGAGCACATAGAACAGCAGCAGCAGCGCATGGACGAACGGCGCCACTTTGCCACCGATCACTATGGAGCGGATCAAGTATCAGACAGCATTAGCAAGAACCCTATCGGATAGCTCTTCGCCTCCAAGCTCAAAATATGGCCACACCTAGCGCGTACTTGGTGCAGAGTGCCTGCGGGACGATCTCCCCAAAGATCACGATGAGCACGGTCGACACGAGGAACCCATAGACGCCTGTTGATACACACACACACACACTCAGTCAGTCGATATTCCACCAGCCCAAGCCCAAGCCGTAGCTCACACTAGCGCACCGCTGGTGAGATCCGCCATGAGGATGGACGTGAGCGAGTTGACCGACACGTTGCCCAGCAGCAGCGTCGTGAGCAGCAGGTTGCCCTTTCGGCGCAGGGGGGCGATGCGGCGCGCGGCGTCACCATTGCGCCTCTCGACGTCGCTCGCGTGCTCGTCCTCGCCCGCCGCCATGACGATCTCCAGACCGATGAGGTCGAGCGACATGAGCCCCAAACCCAGACCGGAGAACATGGCGGAGAGCAGCAGCAGCACGCCCACGGCGGCCACTTTGAGCGACTGGTGCACGGCGCCGTCGTCGTCGTCGTCACGAAGGTCGCTATCGCCGAGAGGCTGGCTGTCGAGAACGGACGCATAGGACAGCAGCAGCGACACAAGCAGCGCTGTGCGGGTGGCTGTCATCGTCATTGTGAAGAGCTCAATCAATTTTCGAGTGAGCTTTTATGAGACGATGGAGGGAAAGGTCGCACAAGTGCGGAGGGTACTTTTCAATGGCCTCTTTAAAGTGTATGTTGTCATTAAAACGTGAGCTTTCGAAATGTAGGTGAAGTAGCCCCGCAAATGTACGCATTGTCTCCTCAGGACCTCTGTAGTTGTTATCAACGGGATAAATCCATTTTCTGATCACCTTTTGTGCAGTGATGCAACTCGCAGAAATCTTCTTCCTTCCTTAAACAAGATGCGCTTCACAAGCAGCCACAAGGAGACGACACCGATGCCGATCATGACGCAGCTGCTGCGCACTCCCAGCCACTGCGGAGCTGCGCTTCGCGAACGTGAGATGCTTGATAGATCTGTGTGTGTGTGAGAGAGAGGGGGAGCTGGATGCAGTGGGTGGACAATTAGTTGCTGATGATGGATGCATGCATGCCTGTGTGGCTGTGTGGGTTGGATGCTTGCTGTATGCGGGAAGAAGCGATCGGAGTCACGCTCGTGTCTTCTGGCGATGTGGACAGCAGCGTGTCGCCCTACTTCAATGTCTCGGTGCGTGCGCAAGTGGAGCTTCTCGCGACCTCCTCATTGCTGGAGCTGCTGGACCATTGCACTCGCCTTACTCACCTCGTGCTCCATCCTCACTTGTCAGTAGATTATCTGCCAGTATGGCAGCGTCTCCATCGCAGAGAAGACAAGCGATCTACTGAGAGAGACGTCGTTCGCGTGCCTTCACAAAGCGGACGATCCAATCACCAGCAGGAGCACGGAAAACGAACAGCAGATGATGATCTCTGCGTTCACGACGCTGAGCGAAGCGCGGCTGATCCTGTCGTCTCTGATCTACGAGACCGCTGCGCCAGAGTCCTGCCGAATGCCTCGTGGCGCCACTGAAGACCTGCTGACGGTGCGCATCGAGCAGCTGGCAGGAGGCTCTTCTGCCATGTCTCGATGGGCAATGGGCGACGTGTGCTACCACGATCCAGCGTCCGTGTTAGTTGGACAACCAGTGTCCTCCTCAGCCGGTGGTCATGTTGCGCTCGAGCGACGACTCGCTCTACCAAGCGACAGTCTGCTCAGCACTCACCTGATCCAGATCTTGACTGAAAATACGCCTGTGAAGTATACCCAGTGTGCGTGTGCTGCGCTTCCTACAATCAGAATTGACATAGCAGCGGAGAAAGTGTCCATTCAAGAGAGACAGTTTCCAAGTGTCCACTTTGGCGAGACAGAGATTGAGGATCTGGTGGACGTCAAACTCAGCTCTCGCACAGGGAGACTCGAGCTGAGCGTCGCATCTGCGTTGAAGCACCGAGTGCGGGTCCTTGGGGTGAATCTGGACCCTCAGACACCACGCACAATCGCGTCCAGTTTTATCCTCCAAGGAGTTTTACCAGATCTGCAGACGTTCCTGCCGACCATCCGATGCTGCAGCAGCTCTCCTCAAACGCCTGCTAGCAGAGACTACTTTCCCAGCGACACCTTGGACGTGGACGTGAGCTTCAACGGCATTTGCAGCGCGTTACGAGATGACGGCGATGTCGTGAACACCCACACCTCGATCTCCATTCCGATCGAGCGAATAGTCAACCTCGGAAAGCTCTCTCTGCTACCACCTGTGAACGACGGCGATGCTGCGATGAACCTCTTGATCCTCAACAAGAACCAGCTTTTCATGCCGCTCAACATCGAGTATTCGCCTGGGAATGTCGACACCATCACCGTCGAGATGAGATTAAGCCATAACGATGGTTTTGGTGACGATGATGGTGGAGACAATGGGATGCTCGTGGGATTCGAAGCCAATCCGCAGCAGAGCGGCGTGACATTGGTGCCTGATCTGCAGCACGACGTGTCAACGTACACTCAAACGATCACGAGGACTCACAGCAGCAGCGCAGTAGACACTCAAGCTCTGGTTGGTGAACCCGAGAGATTCAGCCTGCGCAGCAGCCACAGCTCGTGGCTCAACACTCTGCAAGCAGACCTGCCTGTTGCGTTCACAGAAGAGCAGGTGAAGCAGGCGCTCGACTCGTTATCAGGAGGTCTGAATCTAAACGTCCACTGCAATGACGACTTTGACGCACCAAGTATGACGCTCTGCACCATCGAGTATCGTGACGTCAACCTCGTCAGGGTCCCCAGAGTCTTTCTCGCCTCGGAGTCGTCACCAGCAGTACCCTTGACCGGCAGGCTCAGCGTCTCGGTGCTCAGTGAGAAGCCAACACGAACAGACCTCCAAAAGCCGGACTTGAAGAAAGAGAGTAGGAAATGGTGTGGCGTGCACGTCGAGTGCCCAGACCAAACGACGGCGGCTGAGACGCCTTTCCAGTTCACAAGAAGGATCTGCGACCTCGCGCAGAGCTGTCGAGTTGCCACAACGCGCACATTCGTTTCTTTTTCCAGTCTTGCGAGCGCAAGTAGTGCTCAGCAGGACATCGTGGAGTCGCTCAGAGATCATCTCACGATTGGTGGAGAGGACTTGGAGAGCACGCAGCTTTTTCGCCTCCAAGAGCCACAAAATGGATTCATTGTCTCGGATCTGCCGTGCACGCTCGCATCCGCACTGGCGGTCCAGAGCAAAGACACCAAGGTGAAAGCGCGCGTTCTGAGTCGGCAGATACAGTTCCGAGCTCCAAAAGAGCAGATCGCGGCCGCTGCGAGCGCTGTCCGGGTCTATTCGATCGCGTTCGGCGCGCGACTACACAATTCACTCGCTGTGACGCTACGAGAGACCAAACCAGCATCGACTGCAGCGTCGGCGAATGCTACCACCACATTTGACGTCTTCGTGCTCCCAAACTACCAGAACCTGCAGCTGAACACGCCGCCTGAGCTCGTCGTGCGAGAGGGGAGTCCCTACGCCAACCTGTCGTCGATCTCAACCACAACTCCGTGGACCAGGCAGCGTTCAAGCGCTGGTGTTCGCGCCTATTGCGGCGCTGCTAGCGGTAGTGGAGACGAGCAGTTTCGATGGAGCATCCGCACCAAGGCGCTGAGTCTCCTGTACGACAACCTCAGTCCTTTGCTGTCGAGCGTCGTCCACAGACAGTTTGTGAGCACGGAACTGGAAATGCGTGGGTCAATCGCGGATTTCCAAGCGTCCGTGACTGCAGTCTCGCTCGTTTTGAGCAGTGAGCTGTTGCGAGGCAAAGCGTTCTTGAGAGGAACTATCGAGCGCCAGGTGGTTCAGCTCGCGTCGATTCCTCAGAAGCGGTCGAAAGTCCAGACGCTGACGACTTCGAGAGCGGACTCGGTCATCGCTGGGTCCTTTGTGCTTGGCGTGGAGCTTCCCGAGGGTTCTACGGCGCGATTAATGTCGATATCCCTAGTGGCGTGAGCTGCAGCTCAGCTCCGATCCAGCGCAGTGACGACTTGAACACGGTCGCGTCCAAGGTGTCGGGAATGGCGTGTGGTCCTGCACTACTCGTCGGCTCGCTGTTTCCAGCGATGACTTTGCGTGTGCGCGACACCTCGACACCGCTTCAAGCAATGGAGGAGGCGGACTCTCCCTGGAGTTCTACTTGATGGGAGCGAATAGTGCGCAACCGTCCGAGTTTCCAGATCTGTTGCTTGTCCAGTCCTCGTTGGAGAACTCGGTCACACACTTGCCGCTGACAGTTCACATGAGTCTACCATCTGCGGACGGGGATCCAAACAGCTCATCAGGTACATTCCGCATCTCGGTGTTTGGTCGCGTGACTGACGTCCTAGCAGTGCACGCAGACGCTTCGGATGCTGAAGCAGCGATTCGGGGACTCCATGTGGACAGGTTGGGCTTGGTTTCTGTCCACCGAGTGGTCTCCAGTGAACGACACTCTGGTGTGGGTTACTATCACTACAACTGGACCATTGAAGCCTCGCACCCGCTGCTGCTCGATGTCCGAGCGCTTGACCAGGAGATACGAAGCTCGTCTGGGATTCGCATCCAAGTCGGTCGCGTCAATCGTGGACAAGAAGCGCTTGTTGGGTCCGACACTCTCTCGCTTTCGCTCTCGACTCTGGACAACTCGGTGGTGATAGCTCGTCGCGACATCCCCGTGCGGGTCGAGAAGTCGGAGATGGAACTGGCAGTGCGGCTCCCCATTTCTTTCGTGAGTGTCGAGCTCAACGAACGCGTTCTCATCGATGGCATCGTCTTGGACGGCTTTGAGGAAACCGAGTTGACGCTTCAGATCGAGAGCCGAAATGGAGGTTCTCTGACTCTGTTGCCAAAAGAGAAGCAGGCTGAGAGCACTGACGGATTGCTCAGCACAAACACACTGCTGACGCTGCAAGGATCGCTCTCCGAGCTCAACGCGGTACTGAACACCCACCACCTCGTCTACTCGTCTCTTGGTTACAGCAGCTCTGCGTCGCTTGACGAAATCAGGATCAGTCTGCGATCCGCTTCGACTGAGGCGATCCAGGTGATCCCAGTTGAGGTCGTCATCGCCACTGAAGCCCCGACGCTGCTGCTACCAGTGACGCAGCTCGCTGCAGAGGAAGAACAGGAAGTCGACATCCGAGGGCTCAAACTCTTCTTCGAGTCGTCTGCACGTGGTGGTGATGGGGATACTGTGATGGCGCATGACGGCAATTATCACTTGATGTTGCGAGAGAGTGCTCGCATCGTTCGCGTGCTCATTCAAGCGCGAGTGGGGTACTTGACGCTCTCCAGCAGCAGCAGCAGCAGTAGCAATGGGAGACGCCTTCGCGAAACAAACCCAGAGCGCTGGAGCTCGACCTGGAAGCGAGAGGTTGGGATCACAGGCTCGATGAGAAGCGTGAGCGCAGAGCTCAGTCGCCTGCGGTACTCCGCGTCACTGTCGTCACCAATCACTCACAGCAGTTCGAGTGCGGATGTCGATGACACCATCACATTCACAACGCTCGCTGTCGACGATGGTAGTCCCAGCAGTTCTCCTGTCTCGCTCAAGTCCTTCCACATGGCTGTTCGCATCCGAAAGCGTCCTGCGGTTGTGCAAATTCTCTTTGACGGCGGAGTCCTGGGTACGTTGCTTGATTTGCGTTTTCTCGTGCCGTGATGTGATCATTTCTTGCGCGCTTTACCACTCACGCGCACTGATTTGTTGTCTCGTTGCTGTTGAATTGCAGGCGACTACGACCAGCTCAGCACCTTCGAAGGACAGACTGTGGCGTTGCGCAACACGAGCGTTCGAGTCGTCAAGAGGGGCTTTCCCGACAAAGCGAAGCAACCACAAGAAGACAACGCGGCACAACTGGATCTGTCGATCTCCGCAGTCTACGGGACGTTCACTCTCGACGCAAGCAACGCCAGCAGCAGTAGCAGCAGCTCAGCACCTGGTGATTTCAAAGCGAGTCCCACTACTCCGTTTGAAGTCCGGCTGCTCGCGGCGAATGCAAGCGAGATCAATCGGCTCCTGTGCGTGCTGCAGTACGTCCCAAAGCGCAATTTCAACGGACCCGACCAGATCGTGTTTCGCATCAAGCAGGCAGAGGTCACAACGACCTCGAATGCGCTTGTCGAAGAGATGACGGGCGTGCTGTCCGTGCTTGCAGACTCAGGGCACCCCTTGCCGCAGTGGATTTGGACGTCGAGTGACTCAAATGTCTCGACTCTCAGAGTCGCAACGACACGTCCTCGAGTGCTGCCTGCCTTCAAGATCCTCAACGCTTTTGAAGACGAGGAAAACTCACACGTCACTGCCACCAGCTTCTTTGAAGATCAGATGGTTCCGCGAGCTGTCGTCTATGCGAGCATCGGGACGCTTCTCCACGACTCTGTGCCGACTCAAAGCGGTGGTGGTGTGAATGGTAGTACTGGAACGAGTGTGGCGCTCGATGGCCGTGTGGCAGACTTGAGAAAGACACTCCTGCAGGTTCGGTACCAGCTCTCAGCCCCTCTCCATTACCCTTCATCATCACCATCCTCTCAGGCAAGAGGGAGCCAGAGTGTGACAGTCACATTCTCCGACATTTCGCGCCAGTTCTCCAAGAGCTCACGACAAGGAGCAGAGCAACCTGAGACTGAGACTGCAGTAGTAGCCACGCTGCTCCTGGACATTGCCGAGAGATTTCGCAACTGGGAGCTCGACATTCTCAAACGCCACGAGATCTCAACAGAAGAAGACCATGATGTGCAAATTGGCGACGCGCTTGATCTCAGCGCCTTGAACGACTACGACAGCCTCGTGGAAATGGAGTTTGCCGCGCAGACTGGGAGTTTGTACTTGCTGGGAGTAGCAGCAGCAACAGCAGCGAATGCAATCTCGGATCTTGGCCACAACTCGCTCAAAATCACAGCAGAAAACGGGAAATCGCTGCAGAAACTGGTTTCCGAGCTCTTTTACTCCCCAAACAGCGATTTCAGTGGATTCGACTTTGTCCAGAGTCGCGTTCACGGACAGGAGAGCGAGCTCGTTGTGCGCGTTCTCCCAGTGAACGACGACCCGAAGATCGTCTGGGCAGTCAACAACAGTAGCAACAACAGACAATGGTACAACGACCCAGCGCTGCTTCTCCCTGGGCTGGTAGTCGACGACCCTGACGCCGACGACATCTTTGATGTGCAAATCGATGCGACAAATGGCTCGTTGACGTGGCGACGAGACGCTCCAAAAGAGCTCTTTGATGGCGTCACATTGAGCTTTGCGAACAGCTCTTCGCTGCACTTGGAGACCACGTTGCAGCGTCTGAACGCGTTGCTCTCGGAGCCTCAGCTGCGGTTCGTTCCAGAGAACTTGTTGTCGACATCGCCTGAAAATGGAGCTGTGCACATCTGCGTACACGATGGCACCTCTGGCGCATGCGAAGAGCTCAAGTTCCCGATCCGCACATTCTACGAGGTGCAGATCTCAAAAGCTCAGCAGCTACTCAAGGTCGCTCACCACCAGACTCTCAACTTGTCGGACGTCGTGCGCATCAATCGATTCCGCTTCGAGCCATTCTCTCAAGACGCCGACGAGGATGGTGAGCCTGTGATACTGTAGATCGACTCCTCCACAGGTTCCGTTCTCACGAACTCGTCCGATCTGTCGTGCGCTGACGAGTACGAGAGCAGGAGTGAGCTGCTGGGCGATGGCGATGGCGTCACGCGTGTGATCCGCGCCTCAGGCGTCGACTGCGTGAATGCAGTGCTCTCCGCTGCTGCGTACAGATCGAACCGTATGGATGGCACCAATTCTCCTGTTGCACGCCTTCAGTTCCAGTTGTTCAATACGGAAATGGAGCTTCTTGCAGTCGGGTCTCTGAACCTCCAAGCCGCTCACGTCCGCAGCAAACCCAGACGGTTTGTCGTCATAGGAGCGATGGCAAATGCGTCGTCATTCGCTTCACAACCGCAGCATGCGGCTATCAGCTGGGGCTCTGATTACATGAAACTGGCCGATTTCGCTACCGTCGCGATCCAGCCACAGTCCATTGATGCTGGTGTTTCTGAAGACTGGGACGGCGAGCCTGGTGACGTCGACGACCTGCTTCCTGGTGACGACGGTGGTCTGATGTTGGAGCTCGCGTTCGCGTGCTCGCACTGCAGATTTTCCTACGCAACCTACGCCCCCGGAGTCTCCTACGAGTTCGCTGTGGTCCAAGGCACATCAGAGATGCGCTTCATCGGCTCGGAGTCTGGACTCACGATGTTGCAGGTTGATTTGCAGAAGAGGTCGCACCAAGAGGGGGAAGGCGATGTCGTTCAGCTGACGATGGTGCCACACAAACTCTCGACTGAGCACGGCGGCGATAGCCAGAGTGGTCGGGATCTCAACTGGAACGCCACGTCAGCAGTTCCGATCACAGCCGCACGCAGCAGGCGGACGAGCGCACTCGAGTGGCGAATCTCAGACACGCAACTCGTCTTTCGAGATGTCGGTAGAGACGAAAGCGTCTTCCTTCGCGGTGTGGCACTGCGCGATGACGACGCCAGCAGCAGCAATGTGGGAACAATGGCACTGACAATCTGGATCGAGTGTGTCTTTGGCTCAAGCTTGATCAGCTTTGACAGTGGAGGTAGTGCCAAACAGCAGCAGCTGTGTGAGCCCAACCAGCCGCCGATTGTTATCTCAGCCACTCGGAAACACGTGAACCGCGTGCTCTCGACCGTCCAAGCGACGTCAAGCGCGCCGTCGTTTGATAGAGTCGATCTCCAGTTTTCCTGTCTCGCAAGCGACTTATCGCCAAAGAGTGTCGAGGCGCCGCTGTTGAATCTCTACTTCCCCATGCAGATGCAGACGAGCGCATCCGATCCGACTCTCGTAGTGAAGAAAAACCAGAGTCTGCATGCTATTGAGGACGAGACGCTCGACTTCGGCGACTGGGTCATCATTCAAGGCGCGCGCGTTGCCAGAACCAGCAGCTGTCGTCCTGAAGGCTTTGGCAATGAAGACGACGATGACGAACTGTTTGTCGCCACACTCGCAGTCCAGCACGGAACGATTCGCGTGCAGAGCGACGTGTGCTGTGTCCACATCCGCACGACACTTGAGGGTCGCGGCATCGAGATCCTCGGCACGATCTCCACCATTCAGGCTGCGCTCGATGGCATTCAGTACACCGGGGATCTGGATTTCGCGGGCAACGGTACGCTCCACGCGGCAATTGAGCGCTTCGTCGACGAGTTGGAAGCAGTCACGATGATGGACACTTGTTCTTCTTTGCCGACTGCTGTTGACGTTCCGATCTTCGTTGAGCCAGTGAACGACCCGCCAGTGACTCGCTTCCAGACTTTTCCACCAGTTCGATCAAACAATACCAGCAGCAGCAACGCCACCATGCACTCGTTGGAGAGCATTGAGATCTTCGACGTCGGCTTGGAACCAACAGCTCAAATCGTGAATGACGTCGACGCGTTTGCCATCCAAGCGACTGGAGGAATCCCGCGACAGCTCAACGACTTTGCGATCCAAGTCGCCGGAGCTTCTTCATCGACGGCAACCGCGTGGTTCGAGCTGCGGCTTTCGTGTGAGCGCGGGAAGCTCAGCACAGTGGCGAAGGGATTGGTTTCTTCGTCTTTTGAGCAGCCCAAGTCCCATGAACGAGTGGTCTGGATCAACGGCACGCTCGCGCACATCCACGAGCAGCTGCAAAGCACAGCGACATATCTTGGAGTTGCTCGAGCATCGCCATCCGACCAAAGTCTTGATCACTTGACGTTCTCGCTCTTCTTCCAGACTTTACATGGAGAGCAAGAGACAGAGCTGGCAGAGAGCGTCTTCTTGGTCAAGCTCAGCGCTCCACTGGCGATCCCGCAGCTGCACATTGCAAACTCCATTGAAGGTCCTTTCACGTCCTCACACTGGCAGGTGGTGGCCATGACGCTCGAGCAGGGCGACACCCTCGACATCTCAGGAATCTGGATCGAGAATGCTAACAGCGGTAGTCAGGTCGACACCGATGGCGTTCCTGGCGAAGAGGGCGATCCCATCACGCTGGAGGTCGCTTGCGCGCACGGGACTCTGCGTCTTTCCCATTTTGACGACCATTTGCTCCGAAAACTTTGGATCCAAGCGGGAAACCCACCAGGTTGGTGCTCCCAGGTGGGCTCCAATTGCTCAATCAGGCGCTCGTGGGACTGCAGTACGTGAGCGAGGAGCTGAACAGCTTTTACTGTCGAGACAGCGACGCGATCCGCTTGTCTGTTCGCAATGACGCCCTCACCGCGCAGCCAGCGGTACCAGATTTCAAGCACGAGCGAACAATTCGCCTCTCGGTTCAGCCAAAAGTGCTCGTGCCGCGCGTGAATCTTGGCTCGTTGACGTACTTCACTGGCTACGAGGACACGGGCTTCCGCTCTCCCGAGTTGTCGTTAGTATTCCCAGACGTAGACACCAGAGGCAAGTCAGGTTCCACAACCACCAGGAGCTACTATCACCAGCTGTGGAGCACGGAGCTCTTGGATCCAAAAGCCAAGTATCAGTACCCGCGAGCAGGGAATGACGACGGAAGACACCGATGGATCCAGGACTTTCCAGGTCGCGCTGCTTCTTCGTCGTCCCCAGCTTCTTCTGTTTTCTGCGCAAACAGCAGCGTCTTCTTCTTCCAGGGCAACGACGAGGCGCACGGTCGAGAGCTCTGGGTCGCGGACGGCACGACGTAGAACACCAAGCGCGTCATCGATCTCCAGCCAGGCGATGGGAGCTCCATTCCAAGATCCTGACCCCTTTCAAGCCGAGCACGCTGCTGCTATTCCAGGCTGAGACCCGCGACTTTGGTGCGGAGCTCTACAAAACCGACGGGACCGCGCCTGGAACGATCTTGGTCGAGGACATTTGGCGCGGACCGCGGAGCTCGAGCCCGAGTTCTTTTGCCGAGTGGACTGCAGGCGACGGCAAGATGTACTTTGCTGCAACATCAAACACCGGACGCGACCTCTGGGCGACCGACGGGTTCTCGAGTTTCAGTGCAGAGCGGATTCGGAAGAGCTCATCAGGGGCTTCCCTTGTGATAAGAGCGGCTCGATCGTGAGCAACGCGCTGTACTTTAGCGTTTTGGACGCTGCCGCAAAGCCCGTGAATCTGTGGAAATCTGACGGCTCTCGTTCTGGAACAACACCGCTTCTTGATGACATCTTTCTTCATGAGCGGAAGCTGCGTCTTGACGCGTCGACTGGTGGCGCCGTGAGAGGGATCTTCGCCTTCCAGAACGCCATGTGCTGCGTCATGGAGTCTTCATCCTCCACACGGAATCAACGAGCGCGGAGCAACGACGTCTCGTACCAACTGAGCATTACAGTCAACAGAGGACGCACCAGCAGTACTAGCAATGTCCTCAGCAGCAGCATAGAACCAATCGCCCCAGCCTCGTTCATCAACGTCACTGGGAGCTTCGCGGAGCTCGCACAGGTTCTCGATGGACTGGTGTACGTCCCCGAGCAGAACTGGACCTTCCGCACAAGCGCCAGTCAGCATGGAGGACACGTGGTAGAGTGGCTCTTCTTGGTGCAACATGGCGCCAACGTCCAGGAAACCTATGCAGACTTGCTCGTCGCGCTGCGGGCTGACGCACCAGCGATTCAAGTGCCGACACAGCTGAGCGTCGAGCACGCATACCGCTCGATGGACGACTCCCCCTCGAGCCTCCGTCTGAGCTGCCTCCCGCTCCAGTGTGACGAAGACGCGCCAACGCCATTGCGAGGGCTCTCTGTTCGCAATGCAGACGATAGCGACAGTGTGTTGCCAGCCAGGGACTTCTCGACACTTCTTCTGAGTCTGTCAGTCTCTCATGGGAAACTCGCACTCGCAGACACGAAATGCATCGGACGCCAGGTTCTCAGCTTCTCGATGGAGTCGCCACAAAAGCAAGTCGCGTTTGAAACAGACGCCAGGTGCGCGAACGCCGTGCTCTCGTCTGCAACGTACACGGGCGATCCGAACTTCAGCGGCGCCGACTTTCTCAAGGTGCAGGTGACCGACACGGCGAGTGGGAAGAGCGACCAAGTGACGATCCCGCTGGTTGTGAAGGAGATCAACGACGCGCCGTACCTCGTGACGCCGTCCTCGGGGTCATCGGGATATTACGAGTGCGACGAAGACATTCCGCTGATCATCCGCGATTTCCGCATAGTGGACTCCGATATCCCCGCTGATCTGGATGCAATCGTGGTTGAAATCCGCGCCGCATTCGGGACACTGGCATTGCTACAGCACGATGGGGTTCGTCGCAATGTAGATGCTCAGCAGAGATCGCTGATCCTGCGAGGAGTGCTGCGGAACATCAACAGCGCTCTCTCTGCGCTCGTTTACACCTCGGCAAACGACTGGAACAGCGTGGATACCAGCCTTGATGGTGGAGATGACGACGGATTCGATTCCATCACAGTCACGGTCTCCGATAACAGTTTCCCGCTTCTGCTTGCCAGTCAGTCGTTCAATAGCTCGTCGACTTCCGTGCGCTTCGTGTACGTTCGGCCAGTCGCAGACCCTGTCGTGATCAGCATCCCAGGGAACACACCTTCAAGCGATCATGCAGATGGACCGCTGGGCTCTGGTGTCCGTGGCGATGAGGACATTTGGCTGCAGGTGCACAACCTGAGCTTCTCGAGCGTAGACAACACCTCGCGACTCTTGCTTATCGTCAGTTTAGCAGCGACGCATGGGGTCCTGACGCTCTCTTCCACAATCTCTGGGGTCACACCCCTGGACAATACGCGCAATGGAGAGAAAAAACTGAGCTTCAAAGGCACGTTCGCGAGTCTCAACAAGAGCGTGCGCGACCTACGGTACCTCCCCGACCAGGATGCTAACGGACCCGATCAGATCCTCGTGACTGCAGTCTCGCTTGACGAGTACACTCCGGAAGAATCCCAGGAGACGACACTGACAATCCCAGTGCAAATTGACGCGGTCAACGACCCGCCGATCTGGGATGTCGGTTCAAGCGCGACCGACGCGATCGTTGTTGACGCGAAATCGCCGACTCTGATCCACGGCGTGCAGCTTCGCGACGTCGATGTGACCGACGCACTCTGTTCTGCTGCTGGTGCTGGTGGCGGTGGTGGCGGTGGTGGTTTACCAGACGCGTGTGAGATGGACGCGGTGATCGAAGTCGCGCACGGAACGATCTCGCTCCCTCGACTGTTCGAAGGCGAGGAGGACGAGCCGATCGCCACCACCAACGTCCGCGTTCTTGTCCAGGAGGCAGGCTACCTCGCTCTCTCGGGCACTCTTGAGCACTTGAACTACGTTCTGCGCGAGATCGTGTTCATATCGGATGACACCGAAGCCAGACAGACAGCATTCCGAGCGCTGAATGAGATTCAGCTCGTCCTGACAGTAGACGATCGTGGAACGCACGGCAAGGGAGGTCCGCAGGTCAACTCTGCGGTCATCTACTTGGCACCAGCCGATGGTGACCGCCAAAAGCTGCGCGGACTCTCGCTCGTCGCCCCAACTGAGTCTGTGAGTGCGATCGAAGAGGACACGACCTTCGCGTTCAACGGATCGGTCACGCTTCACGACGCAGACGTGGCGCTCTCGACTGCTGCGAGTCTCTTGGAGATGACGATCTCGACGCCGAACGGCGCGTTTGCGATTGTATCTGGACCGGTGCCTGGGATTCAGGTTGTACGTAACGAGTCGGGCACGACGATGATCCAGGGTTTCCTCGCTCAGAGCAGCTCGGTGCTGCTGAACGGTGCACCATCCATCGAAGAACTGCTCACAGAGGCTCAGCACTTGTCGGCCGTGGGAAGAACGCAAACGCGAAACTGGGACTTGATGCTCGCTCAACCACTCGCACCTGATTCGACTTCGCGACCAGTTTCTTTGCACAGCTGGGAGGCAAAGTCCTCTTTTCCGGACGCACCGAACTCTCTGGAGACGAGCTCTGGCAAAGCGATGGAACGGCGGTCGGCACCACGCTGCTCAAAGACATCTTCCCCGGTCCGAGAGGCTCGAACACTTCGCACTTGACCCCTTTCTCAGTAGACAACCGCGTGTACTTTGCAGCGCGCGGTCCGGATCTCTCGTGGCGCGTGCCCGTGGACCACCGAGACTCTTGCGAGAGTTCCCGCCAGAGCGCGTTCGACGCCAGCGTGTTCTTTGCGATCGCGCAGGACGACGCCTGGGAGCCAGATCAGGTACGTGGCTAACTCGTCAACCTCCTTGAGCTTGCTACTCATTCTCACTGCTGCCGCTGCATCTTCTTGCTTGCTTGCCAGGTGTATGACTGTCCGCTCGGATACCACTGGATGTCCACAGCGGAAGCGCAGGTCGTTTTCATCGGCACAGTGGCAAAGAACGGGCACAACAGCGAGCCGCTTGCGTACTTTGACGAGTGCGGCTGGGACGGACACATCTGGGGCGGCGTCATGAGGATGTACTTGCGCTTCTCCGACTCGCGGGTACTTGCCAACACGAAATGCCGCCTACCAACTTTGAAATACATGGTCGCTAATACGAGCCTGTTCAACATTGTGCTGCTGCACTTGTAGGAAACCGGAGCGTACAAGCACGTAGGCTATCGCGACTCGTACCGCATCGACAAAGGCTCCCAGACCGATGCGTTCGCTGGCATCGTCTGCTATCGTGATCCACTCGGTGGAGACGGCAATTCGCAGCAACAGCAGCACCAGATCTGGGGACCCGAGCTCTGGGCGACGGACGGAACTGCGGAAGGCACGCGCCGCGTCAAGCGCATCAACTCGAACGTTCACGGCTCCAGCCCTTCGCATTTCGCAGAGTCCATGAGTCTGCTCTACTTCCAGGCAACCTCATCGATACCTCAGCACTGGGATCTCCTCAGCAAACTCGCAGTCTTTTGTCTACTTTGGAAAACAGACAACACCAAGGGCTCATCGCAGCAGCAGCTCTTTTGGGTCCCAAGATGCAACGACACCAGTTGAGTCGCGGTCCATCACACTTTTCGATGTCGAGAGTGCTGGAGACGAGGATGACGACACTGCCGCGCAGTTTCTGCTTTTCCTGAACTGCTCCAAGGGGTTCTCGAGTCTCGGTCGAAAGTGTGACGGCGACAGCGACCTGGAGTCCCTCAAGGGCGGTCCCCAAACTCAAAGCTCAGAGGTGGCGCTCAAGGGGAGCCTGGAGTCACTCAACTGCGCGCTGGAGCAGGTGACGTACCTCTCGAAAGCCGACGCGTCTTCTGGTTGGGACACCATCTTCGTCACACTGGAGCAGCCGAGCGCGTCGTCGTCGTGGTCGTCATCGCGACGAATAGACGAGTCTGGTTCAAGCGACGACGGTCGATTCTACGCGGCCACAAAGCGCATCCCCGTCGAAATCCGCGCGATCAACAACCCGCCGGTGATCCACATGGCCGCGACATACTTTGCGCTGCTGGACGTCTGGACGGACCTCGAGGGCATTCAAGTGTCGGACGTCGACGCTGGCGACGGCCTCGTGTTCATCCAGCTCAAGGTCCACAACGGCCAGCTGCGAGTCGCGCGGGAAGCAGAAAAGCTGGTCTTGAACGTGGGACTCGGAGCTCCAATCGACAACAGCGGCGGTGGAAGCAGCCTCCTTGAGTTCGCAGCGACTGTCGCCGACGCTGCGCGGATTCTCCAGACCTTGCAGTACACATGCGCGGTCGGGAGCGGCTGTCGAGACGGGATGCGCGACTACTTGACGCTGTACGTCGACGACAACGGCTTTACGGGCGACGGCGGCGCTCGCGACGCGACGGCATCGACTGTGATTCACGTCCAGAGCGGCGCTCTGCCTTGATCGCTCTAGAGACAACGAACGGCTTTTCGAGCCCAAAACTTCAAAGCGATCTTTTCATTGCATTCGGTATTCATTGTAGTACTGTGTCAACTGTGTGTTTGTGTGGGAGGGAGGGAGGGAGGGAGGGGATACATAGAGCCTGCCTCTGGAGGTTGATCACCGAATAGGTCAGTTAGTTCTCCGACTGCTGCGCCGCGTCCTTCGCGATCGCTTCGTCCGCGAGCTCGAGCGCGTTCTCGACAAAGAACTCCTTGTCGAACGTCGCGTCGTCGAACCCCTCGTTCTCGAAACTGCCTTTGAACGTCACGAGCAGCTGCTCGTCGTTCTTGCGCGCGAGCGACTTGAGCACCTTGAGCTGCTTCTCGTCGCTGAAGCGGCCTTCCTTTTGCAGCTTTTGCAGGACGCGCAGCACGTCGCTGCCTTCTGGAGCGTCGCTTGCGGAGGAGGACGAGGCTGACGACGAGGAGCTAGCGCTGCTGCTGCTGGTCTCGCTTGACGAGATGACTGCATCGACGGGCTCAACGAAACCTGTGGATTGTGTTGGGTACACAAGATACAAGGTTTGGTTGAGTTCATTGTGTCATACAGCGTTGCTTTCTTCTTCAGATGCATACCTTCGATGGCGCGCGGGTGAGCCTTGAGCGCGTCCAGGAACGGCTGAATGTCGGACTCTTCCGGTACAATCACCGCCAGCGGTTGGTTTGGAGTCACGTTTGCAGCACCTTCTTGAACAACTGCGAGCAGCAATAGCAGCCACATAATGTGAACAGACAATCAGATCAGAGACCGTGTCTGTCGGTCGGTGTAAAGCAGCAATCCAAACACGCAAGACGTACAGATTCTTGCAATGTACCCTTCGTCGCCCGACTCCAGCACAATGTTCAGGTCTGGCGTGTCGATCTGTTGATCGGTGAATGGATACATTAATAGGCAGAAAACGACAGCAGTCAGCAACAACACCCAGCACTCAAACGCATACATGCAACAGCGCACCATTCGCCCACCTACCTCACACATCTGCGCGCCGTCTTTCACTTGCTCGCCCTCGCCAATGTGCCATTTCGTGAGCGTCACGACCGCGTTTCCGCCCGAAATGTGCTGTCAGCATGAACACAAACACCCCCCAACGCACAACGAAAACACGTCAGGAGCAAGAACCACGGGCACACGAATGAGCTTCTCGCTTACGAACGTAAAAGCACCTCAAAGTCCAAGTCGGGCATGCGGAACTTGATGTGCGCTGGCAGCACCGACTCCTCCTTCGAAGAGGAGGACGGAGAGGAAGAGACCCAGCGCGCGCTCGCAGTCGACACCCGGAGCAGCAACGCGCTGCTCTTGCGCTGCTGCTGGTGGCGCAGCGCCGCGCGGGTCGCAGCGAGCGTTGGTGAGCGCAGCATTTTCGTCCAGACTTTTTGCTTTGAGTGGCAAACAGACAGAACCGACATGCTTCAAATATGTTCGCACGAGCAGGTTAGCTTCTCGTTTAAGCTCGCAGAGCTCAATCCGATTGTGTTATATCTGCAACAACGAATATTCCGCCACGAGATTCTGTTTCGATGCACACACTGAGTGTTTCAAGATTGGAATCCTTGATGGAAGGATAGCAGATGTGAAGTGTGCAACAATCAGGCACAATGACAGCCATTGGATTCCAACATAGGTAAGTTCAATGGCTAGGAAGAGTTCGAATCGTGTGGAGGTTCTGCAAAGTTCGCTCCAGTTTCTTGCTCCAAAGTGTTCGCACTTTGTGACTTTGTCAGTTCAGTTGAAAGCAGCAGCGTGGCCCACATGAATTGAACCGCTCAGACCGGTTCAATTCATGTGGGCCACGCGTGTTTCATTGATGATGCTCTTAAGTACGATTTGGTGTGCTAAAACCGGACGAGAGAGTAATTACGGGTCGTAAAAAGACCCAACTTTGTGCTTTCGTGAAAACGGGTGGAATTGGATGGTGGTGGAGACTGACTGGTGCTGACGTAATTCGCTTGGAAAAGGTACGAGGAGATAATTGGAATTTTCCGCGAGCGAAGGAAAGAATCAACAACCATGCAGATCTTCGTGAAGACCCTCACTGGTACGGAGAGCTAGGGCTTGAGTGGCAGCGTGTGTGCGTGCGTGTGGCGTGTGGTGGGTGTGCGTGGAGGCTCTCGCGCGTGTGTGCGGCGTTGTGAGACGGAGGTGCGAGAACCAACGACGACCGACGCGAACCATCCAAATGAGAGCGAATCAGTCCATTCAGCAACAGCGGAGAGAGAGAGAGAGTCATCAGCGACAGACCGAATGCAACAGCGGACATGCGTACGGACACGATACAGAGAGAAGAGAAACCCGGAGCCCTCACGCACGAGGCAGACACCGCGTCGCGAACAGAACGCAGGAGTGCGAGCATGTGAGTCTGACACGTTTGTGCTTGTGTGTCTGTGAAACCAGGCAAGACCATCACCCTCGATGTTGAGCCTTCGGACTCCATCGACAACGTCAAGCAGAAAATCCAGGACAAGGAAGGAATCCCTCCAGACCAGCAGCGTCTTATCTTTGCCGGCAAGCAGCTTGAAGATGGCCGTACGCTGAGGTGCGCCGCTCTTGTCATGCCTTGTACCGAAGTTGTTTTGTACAAGTGATCATGAGTTCTGACATGTTGTGTGTTGTGTGTGTTGTACAATGAACAGCGACTACAACATCCAGAAGGAGAGCACCCTTCACTTGGTGCTCCGTCTCCGTGGTGGTGGTAAGGTCCACGGTTCGCTGGCTCGTGCCGGTAAGGTGAAGGGCCAGACCCCAAAGGTCGCCAAGCAGGAAGACAAGAAGAAGTCGCTCACTGGCCGTGCCAAGAAGCGCTGGCAGTACAACCGCCGCTTCGTGAACGTCGTGGCGGGCGGCGCCAAGAAGGTGGGACCAAACTCGAACGCCCAGAAGGCTTAGAGCGGTCTATGACCTCCAGTGAATGGCAGCATCTCTTTCGCTTTGAAGGCGCTCTGGTCGACTGCTCTGGTCTCTGGTCTTTGTGACCAGTGGCGGCGACGCCTTTGGGTCGTTTGTGTAGCTCTTCGATGCTGTTGTAATGGAAGAAAAACATGTGCACCTTGAGCGCGTCGTCTCTCAGCTAGTCAGTCGCTCGCCTTCTAAGAACACTCTCGCGGTAGCATATTCCAAAATCAACTTATGTTAATCAAACCCTCGGACGCTCCTCTCTCTGCATTCTCCATCTCTCCATCATCCTGTCTGTACATGGACCTCTCATTTCATCGCCTCGACTCCGCTCTATGTGACGCAGTGCTGCCACAGCCATCACTCTCAATGACAGGCAATACGCCACTTGTGTGAACAGTCACAGCGATCGATCGTTTTGGCCATCCTGATGCCTGTCGCTCCTTCACATCAACAGTGAGAGAGAAAGGAAGCAGCCATTGCAATGCACAGCGACGACTCGGCAGCCTCGGAGATCGCGTCAGACGACGAAAACCCGTCCGCGAGTGGGGACGACAGCGACGTCGCGAGCGAGATCGAAGAGAGCGGCAACGGCGGCGGCGATGGCAAAGCAGCCAAACCACCATCTCGCCCCATAGCAGCAGCAGCAGCAGCAGCAGTAGTGGAGGCTGAACCCTCGGACGACGCTTACGAAGACAAAGAGTACGAGGACTACGACGATGGCTACAGCGTCGACTTTGAAGAGGACGCGCCTGCTTCCAGCCCAAGTTCCCCGCAACGCACCCCCAGTCCCACTGCGCGAGCGCCACCATCGAGTCCGCCCAAGCGACCCGCAGCGATCAGCGAAGACGCCGAGTACTATGAAGCCTCGTTCGAAGACGAGAGCCGCAAGTCCATGAGCATGAGCCAGAGCACGCGGCTCGTGGTCGACCTCTCGATCCCGAACGCCAAAGGCTCGCTCGCACGCGCTGGTGGCGGTGTCAATGGAGGATCGCTCTCCACGCCTCCGTCGCCATTCCCGAACCCGAACTCACCGCATGTGGACCTCAAGGTGCTCTCCAAGCTCAGCAACATTGCGATGAATGATCCAATGTCGTCGCCATTCCAACAGGCGCCACAGTACTGGTACCCACCACCGCCGCCTCCTGTAAGTCACGAGCTCGCCGAGGGCGGAGAGAAGAAGTTCTCGCTGCTGCTGCGCAAAGTGGAGAGCAAGTTCGAGGACGAGATCGAGGAGCTGCGGGAGAAGAACACACTGCTGCAGTGGAAGGAGCGCGAGCTCAAGGTCGAGCTGCGCATGCACAAGGACGAGCTCAAGATGCGCAAGTCACGCATCGAAAAGAAGCGCAAGCGTGCGCCGAGCTGCGGGACATGACTGCCAAGAGCAAGCACATGGGCTAGTTCAATCACAAACTGGAGGCGGAGAAAGCGCGCTTGAGCGGCGTGCTCGCGAGCGTCGAAGGCGAGAAGCGCGACGTGAAAGAGCGCAACCTCGCGCTCGCAGAGAAGCTGCAGGCGACGCTGAGCGACTTCCGCGCGCTCAACCTGCGCTTCGAAGAGACCGTGAATGCGAAGCTCGTCGCGGAGAAGCGCATCGACGACGTGGTGTCGCAGCACCGCTTGGAGCTCCAAGTGCTGGAGCACAAGTGTCGCCTCGAGGTGGACGCGGTGCACAAGGCGCTCGAGAAGGAGAGCGCGAGTCGCGAGTGCGAGCGCGTGTCGCTACCGGAGAGCTACCGCCTGGTCCTTGAGACCGAGAAGGACCGCTACGAGAAGCTCGAGACAGCGCTCGTCAAGCAGATGCGCGAGCTCGAGACTCAGTGCGCGCGCGACGCGCTCAAGCACGAGAGCGCGGTGGTGCACGCTCTGGAGGTCAAGAAGATCGCGGAGGACAAGGCGGAGAAGCGCGTGAGCGCAGAGCTCCAGACGGTGCGTGAATGCGGTGGTGACTGCGTTATCCATCTCACTATCCACTCATCTGGTCATGCGGATGGGTACAGTGCACTGACTGACGTGTCGATCGTTTTGGTTTCTGACTCTATGGTTTCTGGTGTTTGTGGCGCGTGTTGTTGTGTTGCTCTGTATCTTTCTCTGTGTGTGTGGACATTTTGGTATGAATGGGATGGCGTTCATGGGACAGATTGCGAGAGAGCGAGACGCGATCGACGAGGAGCGCGCGCAGCTGGATGTGCGCCAGGTGAGGCTGGTGGAGGAGCGCGCCGCGCTGGACGTCAAGAGCGCGTATCTGGAGGACCGGCTCGCCAAGCTGCACGACGAAGAGAGTGTGCTAGAGCAGCGCCGCGCGGAGCTGACGAAGCTCGGACGCGAGACGTTCGAGAAGCCCGCGTGCTGGCGCAGACCATGCAGAGCTTCGTGGAGCTCAAGGGCGAGCTCGAGAAGTTGCGCGGCGAGCACGAAACCATGAAGGCGCGGGTGGCGGAGAGCGAGCGCAAGGCTCGCGACGTGGAGCAGGAGAAGGCGCATCTGGACAAGACGGTGCTGCAGCTCCAACAGGAGCGGCTGCTGGTCGCCAAGCAGCGCATGCAGTCGCGCCAGTTCCTCGAAGGCGCTCGCAGACTCGAGGGCATGCTGCAGCAGCAAAAGGCGCTGAAGCACATCGATGGCAGTCGGAATAATAACCAGACATCGCGCTGACTTGACCGACGTGATGTGAGCATGGGCTTGTAGAATAAGGACTTGCACAGAAATGTGGTTTATTAGCGAATTGAACGAGCGAGCGCTGACTTTGATGAGGATGTTTGAACTTCTAAGATAGATACGAAACATAGAGTGAGACCATCAGCACTATTCCTCCATCTCTATTCACGCCCGCACATGATGAGCAAATGGATGGATGAATAGATGCATGATTGAATGAACGATCTGTGGATGGGGAGTCTAGTTGAAATGTAATACCTGGCGGTGTGCTTGTGCTCACGACGCTTGATTGCCGCTGCTGTCTGTAGTCGTCGAGGCAGCGGCGGCTGTGTTGCGCGAAAAGAACCCTCCGAAGAATGGCTTCTTGCTGCTCTCTCTGTCCTTGGAGGTGGACTTGCGCGCGGTCGAGGTGGACTTGCGCATGGTGGAGACGGATTTGCGCAGTCCGACCGAGCTCGAGTCTCTCTCTGAACGCTCCGAAAGCACGCGTGGCTGCGTAGTCATGGCACGGCTACGGACGACTGCTGGGTGGGGGAAGTGCGGCATCTCCTTCTCCTCCGCGAAAAGAGTCGAGTTGCTCGACGAGAGCGGCGACGTGGTGCTCACTGCAGATGATTCGAGTATGTCGGCGTCACCAGAGTCGTCCGTCTTCTCGGCTTGCACGCACGGAGCACTGACTTCAGTGTTGGAAGTCGATGGGCGAACTGGACCGCTGTTGCTGACGAGAGATTCACGCAAGTAGCCGAGATCGAGAGGGTTCTGCTTGAAGATCGACATCCGCTGAGCCGCAGCCGATGGCGTGTGGAGTCCATTGTCGGATCGCGGAGTGACGTTGCCGCTGCTACCAAAGCCTGGAGTGTCGCGCGGCGTGAGGTTGTTCGCAATATACGAGCGCGGAGTGTTGCTGTCGTAGAAAGAACGCGGCGTCTGACCACCCTGTCTTGATCCAAAGAAGCCGCCTCGCTGACTACCTGTGCGATACAAACCACCAGAATTGGACTGCGAGCTAAATCCACGCGAGCGAGCGTCGAGCACCGATCGCGAGGACGCAGTCGATCGGAACGAGAGGTTCGAGTTGGTGGATGACGCGCTTGAGTACGCCGACGGAGTGCCTGGGTTGTTGGCACTGAGGTACAGGTCCATCATGTTCATTTCGTTGTGTGCGATCGTCTGGCTGGACGTGACGGACGAGGTCGAAATGTCCGACATCGTGTCCATGTCCCGAGCGCTGGCAGACTTCTGGACACCCATGTTACAAATTGAGCAGATGCGCACGTTCTTGATCGTGGTGCCAGGCACGTCAACAGACTTGAACACACTGCACTTGCCACAGATCACTTCGCCACAGCAACGGCAGTGGTGGCGCGGTCGGAACGTGCCGAAGTTGCGATTGCACACCGCGCAGTTCTGGCGCTCGTGGTTGGGCACCCACTGCTTCTTGTCCACGAAAGTGCACGCGTTCATCTGCTGCTTCTCGATGATCCGGCGGATCTGCACGACACTACTGATGAGCTGGGACTCGGCTGTCTTGTATGCCCACTGCGACGGGAAGTACCCGACCGGGTCGAAGCGCGCCACGTGGTGCACGCGAATGAGGTTGGGCTCGGCGCGGTCAGAGCGGTACATGTAGCCGGAGAGGATCTTGGCGCGCAGAAGCGCATGCGAGTTCTCGAGCGACGGACATTCAGCAATTTCGATCGAGTTGAGGATGCGGATGTACATCTCGTTCCCGTATGAGTCGGTGATCTTGTCCTGCACTTCGAGGCAGCAGTAGTCGCGATGCGAGACGAGCGGCGTCGGTGTCTTCACAGCGAACCACTTGATGCCGATATACCGGAATGGCGTGTGCGGCGTGCGTGGCACGATCGTGAACAGCACGGAGGCGTCCATGATACCGGGGTTGAGCTTCTTCTGGAGCCTTCGGAAGAGCGCGTCATCGTGGGCCGCGTACGCGCGTCCGATCTCGTCCAGCGACGCGTGCATGGACGCCTTGCAGCCGACCTCGGCGATATTGGACCTGTGCGCCGCGCCGGTTCCTGCACTGCTGCCATTGCGCGCGTGGGAGAAATTGCGGTAGACAGCGACCGCTTTCTTCTCGCGCACAGGGATCCACGCGTTGCGATGCGAGTCGCTCAGCGCGAACACCTGGCGGATGGACGACTCGGCCAGCTCAATGTACCGCCGACGCGCGTCCTCCGAGAGGCGCACGTTCGTGTCGAAGAAGCCGCGCGGCAGCGGAAGTGTCGTGGACATGCTGGATTCTCGTGTGTCGTATCTGGCGTGTCGTGCTGCTTCCTAATGTGAACGCGATCGTGTGTGTTGCCTCCTCAATGCGCAGCTGCGTCGTGTTGGGAAACTGCCGTGTCGCGGGAAAGGAACAATAAGGAGAAGAGCCGCTTCGCTTCGTCCGCATGCGCCGGTCGCTGTCCGTCCGTGCGTCCGTCGTCCTTCTGCACGCACTCGCTCGCTCGCTCGCTCACGTGTGCTCGCTGCCTCACTGAAAGACTTTTGATCATAAAGCCCGTATTCGACAGACAGCCTGATCTGAAAAAGGCAACTTGCTTTCGTTTTTGGGTTTCAAACATCCGGATCCATTTTTCCCAAAAAGGTCTGGCTCGCGTGGATGTGTGGCAGTGTGAGTCCACGATCGTTTGAACCGACCGACTGCAAGTCTAGCCGACCGACCGAAAAAGAGGTGGAATCACAAGTCACAGCCTGTACCATGCTACTGGCACACATCGGAAAGAGAACTCTGATGCAGCAGTGGTACACTGCACAAAATATGTGAAATCTGGAACCCTGAGGACACTGATCATTGCCCAGTCTTGCCGATCAGGCGTAGCGTTTCACGAATTAGCTTCGCAACAGTAAAACATCCGAGAGAGATCATTCGTGGAACGCTACGATCTCAAACGATCAGGCTTGAAATCGTAGCGCTCCAAGTCGCAACAGCAATTCCGGCTTTTTGTATCAATACTTGGAACGCTACCTTTTGGTCACACTTAATATTAGGAAGGTGACTGCTTATCACGCTTGCACAGGTTATCAGGGAAGAAAGAATTACAGAGACGAGGGAAAGCGCATTTATTCGGTGAATGCACACTTGCTGCCTTCTTGCTCTCCACACTCTTTCTCATCTGCTCCAGTCGTTCGCTGCGTGCGTCTTTTGACAGACTGAGAAGCTGCACGCAACAGAGCAGTCTCGTTCATTGCCAAGCATTGCGAGACGCCGCAGCACTTGACAGACAGACAGATCCACAGCAGCAGCGTGTAGCTATGGTGAAGAAGAAGGTGGACGCGCGCGTGCGCGTGCTGCTCGAGAACTGCATCAAGGAGAACTTCCGATCGTTCGTGGTGCTGGTGGGCGACCACGGGAAGGACCAGGTGATGAACCTGCACTACATCCTATCCAAGGCGGCAGTGAAGGCACGCCCCAAGGTGCTCTGGTGCTACAAGAAGGAGCTGGGCTTCTCCACGCACAAGCAGAAGCGCATGCGCCAGATCAAGAAGCAGCAGCAGCGCGGGCTCTACGACGCCAACAAGGACGACCCGTTCGAGCTCTTCATCTCGTCCACCGACATCCGCTGGTGCTACTACAAGGAGACGCACAAGATCCTCGGCTCCACCTACGGCATGTGCGTGCTGCAGGACTTTGAGGCGATCACGCCCAACATCATGGCGCGAACGATCGAGACGGTCGAAGGCGGCGGCGTCTGCGTGCTGCTGCTGCGCACCATGTCGAGTCTCAAGAAGCTCTACACCATGAGCATGGACGTGCACGCGCGCTTCCGCACCGAGTCGCACCAGGACGTCGTTGCGCGCTTCAACGAGCGCTTCATCCTCTCGCTCTCGTCCTGCGAGCGCTGCATCGTGCTCGACGACGAGCTGAACGTGCTGCCGATCTCCAAGCACGCGCGCAAGATCGAGGCGCTGCCACCGTCGGACTCGGACTCGGAGCTGACGAAGGACCAGGTGGAGCTCAAGGAGCTCAAGGAGTCGTTGCGCGAGACCCAGCCGGTCGGCGCGCTCGTGGACCAGGCGCGCACGCTGGACCAGGCCAAGGCGATCCTGACATTCGTGGAGGCGATCTCCGAGAAGACGCTGCGCTCCACTGTGGCACTCACAGCCTCGCGTGGTCGCGGCAAATCGGCGGCACTGGGCATGTCGCTCGCTGCCGCCGTCGCGTACGGCTACAGCAACATCTTTGTGACGGCGCCGTCGCCAGAGAACCTCAACACGGTCTTCGACTTCATCTTCAAGGGTTTCGACGCGCTCAAGTACAAGGAGCACCTGGACTACGAGATCATCCAGAGCACGAACCCGGAGTTCAACAACGCCATCGTGCGCGTCAACATCTTCCGCGAGCACCGCCAGACGATCCAGTACATCCAGCCGAACCACCACGAGAAGCTCGCGCAGGCGGAGCTCCTGGCGATCGATGAAGCCGCCGCGATCCCACTTCCCGTGGTCAAGAAGCTGCTCGGTCCGTACCTCGTGTTCATGTCGTCCACGATCAACGGGTACGAAGGCACGGGTCGTTCGCTCTCGCTCAAGCTCATCCAGAAGCTTCGCGAGCAGCAGGGAAGCGCCGGAGACGCCGCCGCGCACGCCGTGTCGAGCATCCGCGGCGACAACAAGCAGCGCAAGGGCGAGCGCAAGCTGCACGAAGAGCGCTGGCAGGCGGCAAGCAACGCTGCCCATGCAGCAGCCTCGGGCTCGGCCACGGGCCGTGTGCTGCGCGAAGTGACGCTCTCGATCCCGATTCGTTACGCGCTGGACGACCCGGTGGAGAAGTGGCTGAACAACCTGCTGTGTCTGGACGCCACGAGCGCGTCGCACCGGATCGTCGCCG
Source organism: Globisporangium recalcitrans (assembly GCA_023333815.1). Taxonomy (NCBI): domain Eukaryota; phylum Oomycota; class Peronosporomycetes; order Pythiales; family Pythiaceae; genus Globisporangium; species Globisporangium recalcitrans. The sequence continues at coordinate 29,775 of JAASFO010000182.1, forward strand.
GCACGCCGCACCCGAAGGACTGTGAGCTCTACTACGTGAACCGCGACTCGCTCTTCTCGTACCACAAGCTCTCGGAGAGCTTTTTGCAGCGCATCATGTCGCTCTACGTGTCGTCGCACTACAAGAACCAGCCGAACGACCTGCAGCTGCTTTCTGACGCGCCGGCGCACCACATCTTCGCTCTTCTCGGTCCCGCCGCCGAGTCGCAGGGCAACGCCGGTCAGCTTCCGGACGTGCTCTGCGTCGTGCAAGTGGCGCTGGAAGGTGAGATCTCCAAGGAGTCGGTGAAGGCGCAGCTCGCGCGCGGCCAGCGCGCCTCGGGCGACCTGATCCCCTGGACAGTCTCGCAGCAGTTCCAGGACTCGGAGTTTGCGTCGCTTTCTGGGGCTCGCGTGGTGCGCATCGCCACGCACCCGGACGTCACTGGCATGGGCTACGGCTCGCGCGCGATCGACCTGTTGACCAAGTACTACCAGGGCGAGATCACGGGCGACGTGCAGACTGCTGAGGAAGAAGCCGCCGCCAAGAAGAAGAAGAAGGAGGAGGAGGAAGACGAGGATGAGGACGATGAGGATGCGGCTGCCAAGCTGCTCAAGGAGAAGATCAAGCCGCGCAAGACGCTGCCTCCGCTCCTGCTGCCGATTGACGAGCGTCCGTGCGAGCGTCTGCACTGGTTCGGCACGTCGTTCGGACTCACGCTCGGTCTGCACAACTTCTGGTCGCGCGCGGGCTTCAAGTCTGTGTACATCCGCCAGACGGCGAACGAGCTCACGGGCGAGCACACGGCGATCATGCTGCGCTCGCTGCGCTGCGACGATCTGCCGGAGTCTCCTGCGGCCGGCTGGCTCGACGAGTTCGTGGCGGACGCGCGTCGTCGCTTCGTGTCGCTGCTCTCGTACGAGTTCGCGACGTTCCCAGGCGCTCTCTCGCTCAGTCTGCTGAGCGACGAAGCCGCCAGCAAGGCGACCACCAAGGACGGCAGCGAGACCCCAGCGGGCGAGACCCGCACGCTGCAGCGCAGCGCCACGGGCGAGATCAAGCCGGAGGAGCTCAACATGGTGATCACGCCTTACGACGTGAAGCGCCTCAAGTCGTACGCGAAGAACCTCGTGGACTACCACATGATCGTGGACCTGATCCCGTCGCTCGGCCGCCTCTACTTCCTGCAGCGGTTCCCCAACATGACGCTCTCGTACTTGCAGCGCGCGATCCTCGTGAGCATCGGTCTGCAGCACCAGTCGGTGGACGTGATCCAGAAGGAGCTGGGTGTGCCGTCGAACCAGCTGCTCGCGCTGTTCAACAAGGCGATCCGCAAGTTCCTCGCGCAGGTGGAGAGCGTGATGGAGAAGCAGCTCGAGGAGGAGTCGAAGGAGCAGGACAAGAAGACCGCCAAGGTGGCCGGCATCTCGCAGGACATGCGGCCGACCGAGCAGAGCCTCGCCGAGGAGATGCGCGACGGCGAGAGCGAGGCAAAGAAGAAGCTGCAGAAGGAGATGCTCGAGAACCTCAACCTCATGAAGTACGCCGTGCGTGGCGAGGACGCCGACTGGGACGAGGCGCTCACGAGCTCCAAGGTCACGGCCGAGGGCTCCGTGGTTGTGCAGGTCAAGAACAAGAAGAAGCAGCAGAAAACCAAGCGCGACGACGCCGGCGAGGAGGTGAGCGCGAGCGGCGACAAGGTGCACAAGAAAGCCAAGAAGTCCAAGTACGCCAACCTCAAGAAGTAAACACACCACCTACCTGTTCATACACAACAATACACCCCGCGATATAGTACACACATACGGCGAGTTTCTTTTTGTTCATTGGGATTGTCTGAAGAGCTGCGGATGGATGGATGATGCCTGGCATGATGAACCACCACGCCTTGTTTACATGCGTAGCCAGTGGCTACTGCTGCGTACTGACTGTGCTGGCGGCGCTGTCGGCCGCGTTCTCGTTCTTGGGCTTGCGCACGACGTCGCCTGCTCGTCGGCCGCGCCACGTGTTGGTGTAGAAGTCCCAGTCCTTGTCCACTCCCGCGTCCTTGGAGCCCGTGTTGAGGTACACGCCGCGGCGGATCTGAGTCGCGTTGAGCGCGTCCTCTTTGCGCGTGTAGTTCTCGCTCTGTGGTGCGCGCACATGAATATTCAAATGATGAGCCCAAGCGATCAGCAGCACCAGTCATCCATGCAAGCAACATGGAGCTTCTGTTCTAATGTGCGCATGCCATTGACTGATTGAAAGAGCGCGTTACCTTGGAGAGGTGCATGACGAAGGGGATGGCGAAGAAGGCGGAGGCCACGACCACCGCGAAGGCCACGACGCCCGAGTTGCCGCCGCGCTTGGTGGCCGTGCGCTTCGCGCTGGCACCCAGTGCCGCCACTGCCTGGCGCTGTTGCTGCGGCGTCAACTTCATCGAGCTCATCTTTCTCTCGATGTCCAGCGAAACTTCAGCAAAAATAGATTAGAATAGCACTTGATAACACGACATTCGAATTGTACATAACTCGGTGCCGAAAAGCTCTCATGTAGAAGTCAACATTGATTTGATATGAATGATTCTATCAAACAAAATAGAAGTCATGTCAAGAGAGAGAGAATGCAGCAAGCATCGTCGTGTCATGAGTGTGCTTGGTCAAGGAACAAGGAGCAAGCAGCTGGAGACAGCTTGAATGACATGAATCCAGTGAGCGAGCTTCAGAGGCTAGCAGGCTTCAATTTTGGGTCATGGCAAGAGATTTTAGAGCCTCAAACTCTGGAATTGTTAGACCCATTCGCTCACCAACTCACACCCACAAATCCATTAACATCCCGTAACCTCCAGTTTTGGAGAGATTTAGGACCATCTCAACACATTGCAGCAGCAGAGAGTGATGTGCGGTGGCGTGGTGTGGTGTAGCCGCCTCATTCTCGCTTCAACATGCTAGGATTACTATCCGACGACCTTGCCCTCGCTCCTGACTGCGACCGATCACGAAACAACCACGACTGTAGTGCTCGTCTCTCTCCCTCCTCCTCCACCACGCCAGCCTGACTTTCGTCTTCACAATCTCTTACTCTTCACGGACTCCAACGTTGCTGAGCTCCTATCCTACGTGCACGCTGCTGCACCTTCAGTCGATGTTTGTGAGCATCCTGAGTTGTGAATTGGTGCGTTCACACAATTCTACTTTTGCTGTGTTTCTCTTCGAATTTGTCTGACAACTGGTTGTGTCTTTTCTATGTTCATGTCAGTTTGCGCATGTTCTTGTGTCCGCGAAAGACTGCAGTGTCAAGCTGACTGTCATCACTGACGGTCCAAGTGCCCACGCAGACAACTCAAAATGTCGATACCTTCAAGAGAATGTAAGTGATCGATTGTGTTCGGTTTGGATAGATGGCTGAACGAATGGTAATGCTTCGTGTTGATTTTATGTGAATGAAGGAGATCGAGGTCCGTCGCGAGGCGAGCAGCGTCATGCATCTCAAACTGGGCTGCACTGGCGCACAGAAGAAGGCGAAGCGTCATCTGTGGATCTGTGTTTCTTCACACA
>JAASFO010000183.1:0-33174 GCA_023333815.1 Globisporangium recalcitrans
CCACGGCGCTCAACTGGATTTCCAGCTCGAGTGCCCCGCGCCACCGATCCTCTTCCGGTTCTCTCTGATTCGGAACCTGCCACTGCTCATGACACCACTCGCAGCGAGCTTGTCGCGCCAGGAGTTCGGTTCAGCTGAGACTACTCGACGCAGTGGCTACTTGACGCTCGATAGAGCGAGGAAAGCAGTCCCAGTGCTCAAAACCGATCCGCTCATCCTCCAGCAGCCCATGGTTGGCGTCTGGGTGTATGGCGTTCCGCTGAGCGAGGAGTGGAACGAAGACAGGGTGAAAGCGCAGATGGCCGATTCGTACCTGTACTTTGCGTGCTTGGGGTACATTTCATCGCGGACGATCAGGGAGAAAGCCGAGCTGAGCAAGAATACGTTCTTGGTCGCGATCTATCCGTCGGGGAGTGGATCACAAGATGGTCCGCGTCAAGTCAGCGCTCTGCCGCGCTTCTTTGAATGCAGCTTCTCGGAACACTTGAACCAGCAAAGCCCGATCCAAATCGATTTATACGCACAACAACGGTCGTGTTTGGTTGGAGTATCCAGTTTCTCGGCTGATTTGGAGTTCAGGTTGAGCTCGTCGCCATGCGAAGAGTGGGAAAGCGCCAAAAAGCAGCTTGGGATTCCAACAACGCCTATCAGTCGTGACGAGAGCATGAAGCAGGAGCAACAGGAAGATCCAGATGCCGAACAAATGCTGCCTTCTCGAAGTGATCGGAGTTTGGAATCGGCTGGCGCAGGTCGCTCCTCCTTTTCACGGGTCAGGTTTACTGAAAGTCGAGCAGAGAGGAGCGACGACGAAGGTGTTGTCGAAGGGCTACGCCGATCTTCAGGATCGATAAGGTAAGAGGGTGGGCAATATGTCGTATTCTGGTCTGTATGCATGACTGACGCAATGTGGTGCAGGAATGAAGACGATTCGCTTGAAGCAAGCAAGCAGTCTTCATCCAAAATGGAAGAAAATGCAGAGCCAAACTCTCATATCCAGAACACCGAAGGCGATGATCACAGCCTTAGCGAGAGCCAATTGAATCAACAAACGAGCGCAGCTCCAAGACTTTCTTTCACGAAGGACACCGATTCAGACCAACGCGACCGATCCAACTCCAGCACAGGCGTGCGCAGCTGCTGTAAATCGCAGGCGTTGCTGACGATTCAGCATCAACAAATTCTCGAGAACCAGCAACGCCAACTCCACGAGATGCAAGAGCAGATCGCGCACCTCCGCCGGCTCTTGGATGCAACAAAGAAAATGGATTCTGGGGGCTACAGCGAGTTCAACACCAGTCCAGCGGTTGAACGAGAGTCCTTGAAAGATCCTGTTGACAGCTCGGGGGAGAGAGGTCAAGATTTCCAGCACAGCATGGAGGGAGTTGTCGATGGCGAACATGATGCTGCACACTCCGGTTTTGCTGTTGATGAAGAGGAAGAGATTGCAGTTGACGAGGATGATGGCGATGCTGAAAGCTCACTGCATCTGTCTTCGATGAGCAACTCGTCCATGCGATCCGATCTCTCCTCTTTGTCGTCGTCGCTGATCGGAAAGAGATTGAAAGCGAAACTCAGAAACTCGGGAAGCGGCTTCAACCAGTTTGCTCAATCACGCGGATCAGACGCTAGCTCGTCGTTTGCGGAGCGAGCATCGTTCCATGACGGCGGTGCGCAGGACGGGGTGCTCAGCGAGAATCAAGCTGGCGAGAGGGATCAACGCCATGACGAGCATGACAGGTCGGAGGAACCTCATGATGCGGCTGAAGAAGTCGGTGCTGACAGAGTTGCTCAAGACAACAACGACACAAGGGAGTTCCAGCTGAATGAAGAGCAGAAAGCTGGCGAAAGCGATCCAGACGAGGAATCCCAGATTCAAGACACGGCTTTCGAGAAGCTGCTGATGCCAGAGCAGTACATGAAAAAGAATGGTGCGCTCGTTGATCACCACCGCGGTTGCTTCACAGCTCCTACTCTGGATCTGCACAGCTTTTGCGTCCCGCGCATCAAGTTCACCAATGAGACTTCGTCGGGCTACGCTTCGGACTCGGAAGACGAAGAGATTCGACTCATTGAGCAAAAGTACAAGGGTCTGCTACTGTCGTGAGTGCCATGTGTCGCCAGAAAGAACAGCAAGTGCCTTTTGTGGATGCGGTAACTTAATTCGAAAGCCAAGTAAGTGAGCATTGACTCTCTTTGTGATCATCTTACCCATTCGCAAGTTGATTCGAGGCTTGCTTGTCGATCTGTCCACGACCAGCTCCGCAAGAAGACGAGTCCATCAACGCCATCGTCCGCTGAGGCTTCGTATCGAGAAACTGACGACGCAGATCGCGATTCTCAGAAGTGAGCGACGCGACAAGAGCCTCGAGTTCCAGGATTCGAACGTCTTTCGCTTCCACCTGGCGCTTTGTGGCCACGACTTGCAGAAACAGTCTGTGCACGACACTCTCGACAGAAACCCGTTCCTCGCAGCAACTGCTGCTACCACTGCTGCTGCTGCCGCCATTTTCACGACCTTCGTCATCTTGCAGAGAAAAGTGTGATGAAGACTCGGACGCTGAAGCAGAATCCGGCACAAGTTCACTTGGGATGTGTGTAGGGTTTCCTTATTTTTGTGGAGCTCATTCCGATGAACTAAATGGTTGTCAGGGGACATACTTAGAACAGTATCAAAGTCGCCTTCTTTTTGATCTGATTCAGCGATAAACCTGTTGTGGTCAGAACTGTTAACCGAGTATGAAAAAACTGGTCACTTTTCGACACTTATGTTGTCTCGTTCACAAGCCCAGATTTACTTGCAAAGTCTGACAGCAGTGAAAGCCTCAGCAACAGGGATTCAACAAACGTGAGGATAGATGCAATCGTTCAGGGAGTGAGTCGGACACCACGGAGACTACTAGAGACGCCAGACTAGCGAGTGGGTTATAGCGTTAACGAACAAAGAAAGCTCCGCAGATTGCCAACCTTCAAGGATGTCCGAGCACGAAACACTGACAGTGACTCGATTGTCGAGGGAGAAGCGCTGATCTCCAGGTGCAGAGGGGATCCTGCAGGACGGGTAAGAAGGATCGACATTCCAACGTGGTCTGAGAGTGTGAGGATTTGCCGAGCACGCACTGGCTATCCAGTTCGTGCACTCTGGCTTCGCGATGCCGTGATTGCCGCGCTTCCTGGTGCTCAAGCAGGTTTGGATGCGCTGGTTTCTGCTGACGATGGCGTTTACGTCAATAGCAGCGTCTACACATTCACGACAAAATGTACAGGATTTTATATTGGATACTCCAGTGCATATAACGAGACGTCGGACAGAGTGTAGCTGCTGAAGGACGTGGCGGCGCGCTTACTCTCGTCGTTCTCTTGGTGCTGGTTTGACTGGTTTTGCATCAGACTCAATCGCTCTGTGTTTACTCGTTTGTTCGAGAGATGGCTACTGTAGGATAAACAATCATTTTGTTTACGTTACGAAAGGGCAAACAGTCGAATGTGCCGCTGAGCAAAAGAAAAATCCATGTGTCTAGCGTTCCCTATCAGAGCAGATGCCTCGTTTGCATCACTTTGATGCAAATGGAGGGCAAGTCTCATAAACTCTTCGTTTGTGATCCATCGTACTTACAAGGGATGAATAGGTGTGTTTCTGTTCGCAGTTTCCATACTTTGAGGAATGTCTGCCTTATTTCCGATTATCCCACTTTGAGCAGAAAATAGGTCACATTCACACATTCGGGTCAGCCGCAAATGTGGATATTGGAGAATAGACAATCAGCACCGTGCATTCTTGCCAGATCAACACTCTTGCAACTCTTCCACTTGATGGTAAACACTAAGTTTGACGATATTACATTAGGAAGCATTCAGCACCTGTCGCAGGTTTTCGTGGTCGTGGTTGTTTCTGTGGTTGGTTGTCCAGAAAAGAACCATTTCTGACATGTTTCAGCCAATCACGGGCTTGTTTGAAGGAAGCAAGCAGCTGGCGGGTTTTCGTGTTTCTTTCACGTCGCTCACGGGTTTCTCGCAAGACCCGGGTTCGTCTCCAGTCGAGTCAAAACATGACATGACGCTGGATCTTGGTTCGCGGGTGGGCTGCAGTTGTACACTCGAAGACCCGTCTGGGATCAGAACCTGAGGACCCGTTTCCTCTCAAACTCGCTTGCTTGCAACGTGCTTCCTCTGCTCTTCTTCCTCTTCTCACTTACCAACACACTGAGAAGCCTGCAGCTCAGCAGCAGAACGCGAACGACTCGCTGGAACAAGCCCATCGCCTCCAGCAACGAGCAAGCAGCCAACGCATACGCGACTACCGAACAATCGAACGCTAGACAGCAGAGCACCATGAGCAGCAGCAGCGCCGACCTCGTGATCGACACGAACAAGAATGTGAACTGGATGGACTCGCGCGGCTTCTGGACATTCTACGGACTCCTGCTCGGCTCGCTCTACATGGCCACGCCGGTGCTCGTGCCGTCCCCGCACAAGTGGACTGTGGTGAGCGTGGTTCACGGAATCGTACGTGCCTTGCTTGTTTGTGCGTGTATGTGGTGTGGTGTTGGACTCGCAAGAGAGTGAGGAGTCCATGCTCTCTGGATCGCCCGCTCTGTTGGTCGTTCGTTCGTATTTTATGAGTGGATTTTGAGCGAGCTCATGTCGTTGTAAAGACGATGGAAAGCAGAAAGAAGCTCGCAGAGAAGCGAATAAGGGAGCTGGCGGACGATCTTGACGGAAGCAGTAGCCTGCGAAGGTCGAGTTCCATTGTGCTAACATGGGTATGCTTCTTCTTTGCAATGTTGTTAAACAGGTGACCTTTGGCATCATGCACTGGATCAAGGGCTCGCCAGACGACTCGAACTCGATGGGTGACTACCGCGAACTCACCTTCTACGAACAGATCGATCAGGGTCACCCGTGGACTGGCACGAAGCGATTTTTGATGATCGTGCCGACTGTGCTCTTCATGCTGGCGTCGATCACGACCGACTACGACACGGTCCACCTCTGCATCAACTTCCCGATCTGGGCGACGCTGATCCTCGCGAAGCTCCCGGAGCTGGACCGCGTGCGGATCTTTGGCATCAACTCGACGGTCGGCATTGATGACGTCGTCAAGAAGGGCAAGAACGAGTAAGGACGACTGACGGAGCGAGTGCAAGTACGAAAAAGCAAGGAGGATGATCGGGCGATTATGGAAGCGCAAGCAACAACAAAAATGCCAAGTAGCGTGTATGTGAAGAACAAGCCGAAACACCAACCCTATGAATACGAAGCTCATGATTCTGTGCAGCGTTCTGTGCAAGAACAATTGTGGGTTCGTTGATGGATGCCGCCACTTTCAGTGTCGCTGTGATGTTTCATTGTGAGCAAGCATTTGCTGAGATGAGGAGGAGGGAAGAATGGAAAGCGACGAACAACCCACACATGGAATATCTTTCTTTGAACACGCTCAATGGTCGTTCACTTGCTCAAATATAGATATTAGATTAAAACATGAAATGCCAAACAAGGCAGGGACTTCCTCAGACGTCCCCGCGTATCTTCTCTCTCTCTCTCTCTCTCCTTCTTCTTCCTCTCTTGATCTCTCCAGATCCCTTTGATACTGGCGATCCATACTGCACAGCTTTCGATGGACTGATCTCGTTGACCACCACGCGATCACCCACATTCTCATTCAGCTGCTTGCTCGCTTTAACAGACTCTGCGCCGAACGCTTTCTGCTTTCTGGTGCCATCGTTGGCTTGCATGCACGAGCACTAATATGCTTGCTTTAGCAGCATCCACTCTTGTTCGCCTTCTGGTTCGTTGGTGGCGTGATCGGGAACGTTTCTCGCTCCGGCTGGTGCGCGTTCTTCGGGAGGCGCTTGGCGATCGCCACGAAAAGATCCTTCACGTTCACCGCAGTCTTCGCCGATGTCTCCATGTGCAGGATGTCGTTGTCTTCTGCGTACTGGTGGGCTTCTTCAAACTCCACTTTGCGGCGGGCTTCCAGATCGGCTTTGTTCCCCGCGAGTGCGATCACAACGTTCGGGTCGCCGCGGCGTTGCAGCTCTTTCACCCACGATTTCGCACCAGTAAACGAATCCTGTAATGTCCCAAAGCGACAAAGAACACCATACAATCTTCAGCATCGACGACTCGTCAAGGCTGTGAGGGAAACATGGAGGTCGTACCTTGTTTGTGACGTCGTACACCACGATGGCAGCAGCAGCGCCACGGTAGTACATTGGCGCCAAACTGCGGTATCGTTCTGCACAAATCAATACACCCCGCCGTCACTCAGTCAGTCTTGTCGCCATTTCCTCTTTTCTTCACAGCGCGTGCGCGTAGTCAACACCAACCTTGTCCGGCGGTATCCCAGATCTCAAACTTCACCGTGAGCCCATCGTCTAAGCCCACAGTCTGGGTCAGGAACGCGGCTGCAGTTCCACAAACACACAAGGACACACAAGCGCCAGTTACTCTCGACGTCCTTCCCATGTATCCATATCCGCACGTCCTTCCATCGAGAACGAACGCCTTGTTCTCCCTCCCTCACACGATTAGCTCTCACGTCCTCTCTGCACCATTACAGCGAAACAAACAGCGCCATACCTCCAATCGTCGGCTCCTGGAACTCAAAGAACTCGTCGCGCACGAACCGCACGACGAGACAGGACTTGCCGACGGCCGTGTCGCCCAGCAGCACCAGCTTGAAATGGCACGTCTTTCCTTGCGCCATCTTGCTTCGTTCTTCTTGTTTGGTCTTGTAGGAAGAGAAGGAGGAGGTGTCGAGCGCCTGCCTGTCTGTATGCGTCTATGGGATGAATGAATGCGCGCGCGGAAGTCGGGCTATCGACGGAAATGCCGCTCTGTCGTTCGCTCACTCGGTGAACGCGCGCGTGCTTGCTGTTGCGTCTGTGGCTTTCTCTTCAAGAAGCTTTTCTGTTGTTCTCCCACACTAAAAGAGCACAGCGCAAAGCAAGAGAGAGAGAGAGAGAGAAGAGAGAAGAGCGACCCACAAACCCACTCGCTGCTGACCCGCCATCAGCGACCCACACAACCAGACACAATAGCGAAACACAAGAGAGAGAGAAAAAGAAAGAACCTGGTGAGGAGAAAGAGGGAGAGGAGGGAAAGAGAATGCGGGACATGTGGAGGAATGTTACTAACTGTACGCTTCGAAGTCGGGTGGGCGGGTTTCGAGAAGAAGAGAACCCGTCAGCATAGATGATGATGGGTCGGAAAAACTTGTATCAGATGTCCTCGTGACACTTCATGCAAGCGTTACGAACAGATCTTGGCAGACTCTGCTTCGATCAAATCGACTGCGAAAGAGTTGCAAACTTTTGAGTCCTAACAAACCTGTTGGCAGTCCTTCAGTTTGTCTTTGCTGATGCAGGCTTGATCGTTCCCCTTATTTGCTAGGAGTTTAGTATATCGAAAAGAGCCACAGCACCTTCAGTATTTGTCAAAATAGCCGGAGCATCTGAAGTGCAACTTGATTCGAGGAAAATGCTGAAAAGCTGGGTTGATATTTAGCAGGTCGGTTTATCTGCTTACACAGTGCAACCAAAGAATGATCGTCTCTTTCCTCCTCCTCACACAACAAACAGCCGACTACGAGGATTACCCTTTTTCCGACACTATGTACCCCACATCGTAATCCTCCCTCTCCAAGCCAAATCGCTGTTTAACAGGAGGATATGGAGTTTGGGTTTCTGGATCATGGAGTTGGTTACCATTGAGTCGTGAAGAACTTGATCTGAGTAACCTGCCTTGGCGACTTTGTGTTGTACCGAGTTGAGGAGGGCAACGTTTTTCCAATCAGAGTTAAAAAGGGTCCACAGTGCTGCAGTGCTGCCATCAAACAACACAAATCCGCCCTCACAAACCTGCAAGAACAACAACCAGCATCAAGCGGAAGTGAAAACGGCGACCAGAAAGGGGCGAAGAACGCCGACTGCTGCGTCACCTACAAGCGCCTCGTCTACGCGAGTACACATTCGCAAGCAAGCCGCTTGAGCGCGCGTTCGATAGAGACCCGCTTCAGCTCCTGATTTGCAGCACTTGCTCGCCGCCGCAGCAGCAATGGAGCGCATGGAGAAATGGCTGCAGGAGGCGTTCGCGCCGATCGTGCTCACGTGCACGACCCCCGAGGTGGAGCGCATCGCGCAGAAGAACAACCTGTCGTTCGCGGATCTGCTCAACGGCTTCTCGATGGTCGCGCAAGCCGACACACCCCTGCGCTCGGTGAACCACCAGTTCACGCTCGCAGACTTCAACTTCCGCTTCGTGTCCGCGACGCAGTTCGGCACGCTCGGGCTTCAGGATGCGACTCGCTTGATCAACGAAGAGGTGATGCGCAACCCGCCCCGTAATAGCAGCAAAACCCATAGCAGCAGGAACAGCTTTAGCGGCGTGTCGTCGACGATCGATCTCGATATCCCGAAAGTGACGAGTGTGGACGACGTGCCGATCTACCTGCGCGCGATCGGCGTGGCGCCAGACAGCAACAACGCGCCGAACACGGACCCGCTACCGTGGTACCGAGAGTTCAAGCGCACGCTGCTGGACACGTTCCGCTGCGAGGAGTACAGCATGATGTGTCACCCGGCGGCGCTGCTGCTCGTGGCGTCGTCGACCGACGGGAACCCGCGCCACTGCTTTGAAGAGCTCGCGGCGGCGCGCAACCTGCCGCCCGTGTTCCTGCAGGGGCTCTACGACCCGAACATCCCCAAGTACTACCTGGTCGTGCACGACAACTTTGAAGCAGAGGGCACGTCGATTGACCCCGAGGCGATCTTGCAGAGTCTGCAGATTTCTGGTAACGCGGGCAACGTGCTGCGGATCAACTCGCTGTCCGCAGAGCACGCAAACCCGCAGAACGCGAGCATTTGGGACGCGCACCCGTACGTGCGTCGTCCGCTGTTTCCTGGCAACGTCGGCAGCTTTCCGCAGGTGATCGAGAGCGTCGGTGGCTTGCAGTCAAGCGATGACCTCATGCGCGTGAACGCCTTTGTGCGCGAGTTTGGACTCCGCTTCGTGCTCGCGGCGCTGGAAGCGCGCATTTTCCAGCTGAACGAGGTCGTGTCTGCGATGAAAAAGGGTGTGAAGAACGTGTTCAAATCCTGGTTGCGCAAACCGAAAGACCTCTCGGCGCGTTCGTCGAGTAACAACGCGAGCAATGGCTCGGTGACGTACCGTTGCGACTCGATCGAAGCGCAGACCCGACTGCTCGCGGACACAGCGTTCATGGTGCACGACTACGAGCTCGCGCTGCAGATGTATCGCCTCGTTCGCGACGATTACAAGTCGGACAAGTCGACTTTCCATTGTGCGAACGCCAACGAGATGATCGCGCTCTGCCTGCTGCTCACGAAAGGCTCGCCCATGCAGATGACGAACGCGCTCGAGTCCGCGACCGCGATTTACGTGAAAGGCAATAACCTGGGGACCGCGCGCCTCGCAGTGCGCGCAGCGGTGATTGCCGGCGAGATCTACAACACGCTCAGCCACTCGGGACTGTTTACGGACTACATGGACAGTGCGTCGGCCGCTTTGATCCGAGGATCCACGATGGAGCAGGGCATCTGCTCGGCTGTGCTCATGGAGCGCGCTGCGCTGTGCGATCTCCAGTCGAGACAGCCAAAGTTCCGCAAGTACGGCTTCCGCATGGTCATGGCGGGTCATGTGTACGACTCGCTCGGCCACAGCCCACACTCTGCGCGATGCTACGCGTTGGCGCGCGCGATCTACGACTGCAGCGGGTGGTTCCAGGTCGAGGACCACATCAACTTCACGCTCGCGCAGCAGGCGAACCGGCTGAGCGACCCGATCGCGTCGATCAATTTGTTTCTCAAGCTGATTGGCACGGGACGAAACTCTGCGAGTCAGCAAGAAGCGCTTCTCTACGAGTTTGGACTGATCGTCAAGGAGTTTCTAGGGACGAGCGGTGACTCTGCGGCTGTTTCGATCTCGCGAGGCGGTCCGATCCTGATCAAGAATGAGGCGCAGAACACAAAGAAGCTGCTTGTGAAGAACCTGTGCATGCCGGAGCTGGACGACAAGTCCACGGTCGTGTTTTCGCCCGTGAACGCGTTTGGGATCAACCGCGAGATCGATGGCAACCCGACGGATTCCGATCGCTGGAAGGAGCTGGAGCAGGCGATCGACAAGCAGAACCAAATTCACCAATTCGCGCTGAGTGAAGAGCTCGCGGCAGCAGCAGCAGCTGGCTCAAACCGCGACAATAGCAACCGAAGAAGCAGCTGGCTGCACCAGCCAGCGACGTTCAACGTGACGTTCCGTAACAAGAGGAACCAGCTGAAAAAGCCTGAAAAGTACGCACTTGGCGAGAAAATCTACGTGGAGTTCGTGATGAAGAATGCGCTCTCGTGTGCAGTCGACGTGGAAGACATCCATCTCTTTGGTAAGTTTGAATCCTCAGGTGAGAAGAGCGAAGTGTTTGACGTCCCCGAGTCGGATCAAGAAGGAATCCCTTCCAGCTCAGCCCAAGGAGAGGAACGGATCGCCGTCGACCGAGTCAACCTTCAGCTTCTCCCGTGCAGTGAAGAGCGTGTGCGCCTGGCTGTCACTCCAAACGTCCGTGGCGTGCTGCGTCTCATAGGCGTGCGATGGTCGATTTGCGGAGGCGACGTGCACGGAGAGCATGCTTTCGATATCCCAGGACCACTGCTACAAGACACGAGAGCAAACAGAGAAGCGCGCGCACGAGCGCCAAACACGAGCTTGATTGCGAATGTGATCGGTCCGATGCCGTGGCTCGGCGTGCAGATTGAGAGCGCTCCGTCTGAAGCGTACGTCGGTGAGATTATCAAGATGGATGTGACGTTGGTGAATGGCGGCACGGCGGAGCTCGCGAGTCTTCAATTATGCTGCTCGGATCTTCTTTTGTGCGTGTCCACTGCGCCAGATGGTGAGAGTGCTGCGACTCCGGACAAGCTTGCGTCGTACATTGGAGCAAACGGAGAAGTGCTCGACTTGAGTGCCGTGAAATTAGCTCCAGGGGAAAGCAAGAAGCTGGTTGTGTGGGCAAGAGGGCTTCAGCCAGGAAGACTTCGCCCGCGACTCGTGTTTCGGTACAGAAAGGGATCGGAGAATGAGCAAACCACCGCCATGGGTGCGGCACCGTTGTTCCGAACAGTGAGGATGGGGTTAGATCTCAACCTGCTCCCGTGCGTGAATGTGGCGTATTCGATTGACCCGAGCTATGGAGCGAGTGGCGAGTACATTCTTGGCGTGACTGTGCAGAACCAGCGACGAGATGGGGACGTCGACCGCCAAGACCCGGTTCGTCTCGAGACCCTGATGTGTCTGAGCAATTCCTGGAAGATCGAGCGCTTTCCAGCTCCAATTTCAAAGAACGCAGCAACAGGAACAAGCAGTGCTGCTCGTGACTCAACGCAGTTGGGGTTCCAAGAAGCGAGCACGAGCTACTTCCGAGTCACTCCACTCAAAGACCGAGAAGTCTCTTCATCAGCTTTCGACTCGTGTTCTCTTCAGCTTAACGCTCAAGGCGCTTTGATCGACGCGATTGGCGGACTTCCAGTGGAGCAGTTTCTGTGTATCGAGAATGCCCATGAACTCGTTCGAGATGCGTCGCAGGCAGCAGCGGATGGAAATGGCTCGGGTAATGATGGGAAACGCGGCGGTGGTGGGTTTCGAACGATCCAGAGCGTGCGTCGTGAGAACAAGGCGCTCAAGAGTCAGCAGCACGGAGGACAGACACCGCAGCAGCCTGAAGAAGAGCAGCGAGACCCGCAACCGACATCGAGAGACGCACTGTTGTTTTCACCCGATGTCGACGGTCACCTCGTGCTGGTCTGGTCCACTGAGAACAGCGTTCGTCGACGCGCGATCGGTCAGGCGAATGTGACTCCGATTAAAGTGCGTTCGCCGCTTCGGCCGAACGCGTGCCCACTGAACGTCACGCTCAAGTACGCGGACACGATTTCACTGACATCGGCTGGTGCTGCTGGTGCGCCTGGGCTGAGTTTCGCAGAGCTCGAGATCCTCATGACGATTCGGAACGACTGCTCCGCCAGCTCGTCGCCAATTGATTTTACGCTAGAGATGCTCCATCCAAGCGAAGGCAAGCAAGAAGCGTTTGGCGGCAGCAAACAAAGTGCGAGTTTCCCGTTCGCCGGTCCCGTAGTCGGCGCTGCGTCCCCGCACTTCTTCTGGGCGGGCGTGACAAAGAAGAGAATCGTGGACCTCGCGCCGAACTCCCACGAGACGATCAAGCTCAAGGCGTGCTTCATGAGCTCTGGTGTCTACGATCTGAACCGATTCCGCTTTCTCATTCATCCTTCGGCAGCAAACAGTGGGCAGGTGGCACCACCATCGCAGCCAACGGTGTTCGAGTTCCCGGTGGAGTACCTGGTGTACGTGAAGCCACCCGCGATGTCTTCCTCGGTGACCCCATCGTTGCCGATGAACGGAGTCAGCGCGAATCCTAGCAGCGAGTTGGCAGCATGAACATGAGTGACACATTGCCATAGCGTTACAATCATGTTGCTAGAGAAAAGAAAGCCGTGCAATAGCGCCTGTATGCGTCAGTCATTCATCATTCTTGTAGCGCCATGCAAAGAATGCTCATCAAGCGCAATTACACACACGCGCATCGAATGAAAATGGACAAACGCACACCGAATTTGTTGGGTTTCCAGGTTTCAGATTTTTGGTTTCGCTTTGTTGTCAATGAGGTTTCTCCAACGCACATCCTTTGGCGCATAATGACACGCAACCAGCCACTTACGAGCATCTACTTTAGACGATCATGCGTGGGGGTCAAGCCAAGCCAAATACGGTACTGCGGGCGAGCGAGCGGCATCAGACTCAGTACGCGCGGAAGTGGTCGTGCATCTCGTCCACGTCCTTGTGCACCACGTGGCGGAACCCCTCTGGCTTGAACACGTACACGTTGCAGATGCCACCACTGTACGCGTCACGGTGGGTCGCGTGGTAGATCGCGTCCTGGCCGAGCTTCACGGCCTCGTCGTCCGTTAAGTCCCAGCGCCAGTTGTTGTCCAGCACGCCGTACGCGTAGGTCGAACCGGAGCCGACAGAGAACTTTGGGATCGTCTCACTCGCGCGGAAGCGCGAGCCTTCGTCGTCGACGTAGTAGAGCGCCGGCTCGCCGTTGTCGTAGCCCATGAGCATCATACCCAGCGACATGCCGTAGCGCTTGTAGTAGTTGCACGTGTTCGAGATCAGCTTGGACGCCGCGCGCACCGAAATGCGGTGGCGGTTGCGCAGCTCGTACATGCGGCACTGGACCGCCAAGTTGCGTTGCCAGTACTGGCAATCGCCGGCGGTACCGGCGAGCGTCGCGAGCATGTACTCGTTGATCTGGTTCACCTTCTTGACCTGACCCGAGGACACGAACGGACCCATGGTCGAGCGCGAGTCCACAGCGACGACGATGCCGCCGTTGTAGATGAACGCGAGCGTGGTCGTGCCTTTCTCGAACTTGAGCGTCTGCTCGTTGTCTTCGCCGTAGTAGGTCTTCAGGTTCGTGCGCGCGTAGAGCGCTGGGTCCGCCACTGGCGGCAGCATGAACCCGCTGCCGAGCGCGTCCGACACGCTCGCCGCGGACTCGAGGTGGTCCTGCATGGGTATGTGCATGTTGGGCATCGCGCCGCCGTAGCTCATGGTGTTGCCGCGGCTGCCGGCGCGCAGGAAATCGAGCTTCACGACGGGGGCGCTCATGGGTTTCTCCTTCGCTCTCTCTCTCTCTTCTTGATGTCGGAGCAGCTCTTGAGCTTTTCTTCTTTTTGCGAGTTGTGTCGAAAGATCGATCTGTTGTTGATTTGATGAAAAGGGGGAGAACGAGAGGGTACTGCGAGTGTTCCATAAGGTGCGGATCTGTTTTGAAGTGTAGTGTGGGTGGTCGTTAAGGTACGAAGTCGGACACAATCATTCTGATATTTGAGCAATTATCAGTGAAGTTGGTGAAAGTAGTGAGTGAATCTGCTAGCAAGCAAATACGGTCCTTTAATCAGGTGGTGCGATTGGTTTGGCGTCGTCAACACCATTGCAACAGACAAGACGAAGCAAGGCGTTGCCAACTCAGTCTCCATCTCTCCGCGCGTCTCGCGCACAACAACAGCAGCAACAGCTCCCACTGCGCCATGAAGTTCGGCAAGCAGCTCGAGATCTCGGCGAACCCCGAGTGGCGCGACTCGTACGTGCAGTACAAGCGCCTCAAGCGACTCATCAAGCGCGTGGCGTTCGAGGTCGAGAAGCACACGCACAAGCAGGAGAAGCTGCTCTTGCAGCAACAGCAGCAGCAGGTGCAGTACGGCACTGGCGCGACGCCCGGCTCGTCGCCACTGCGCGACATTGCCGGCAACGTGCTGAAAGGAGGACACGGTGGGGGTGACGGTGGCAGCCCTGGACGGCAGCACGAGAGCGACGCGCTCTACCTGCGCGTGGACGAGTCGCACCCGCTGCTGCGCGCCGCGGTGGACGAAGTGAAGGCTGCGAAGGAGGACTTTTGGGAAGTCACGGGCGAGAACCTGAAGGTCGTGAACGACTTCTACACGGGCAAGATCGTGTCGCTCCAGAAGAGCATCAAGGACTTTGAGGAGACGATCATGGACGAGCAGAACTCGAGAGGTCACGTGCACGTGCGAGCGCGCACGCTTTCGCAAGGTATGCTTGTTAGATCCGTTGTGGTTTTGTTCGTACTGACACGCGGCGGTCATCTAGGGCGTGTTGTTGACAATGTCTACGTTGTGCGTGTGTGTGGCGCATGGTCCCAATAGATCACGGCTTCGCGGCGCTGCAAGAGATCTACGACACGCTTGTGGATCTGCGCACGTTTGTGCAGATCAACCACTCGGGCTTCCGAAAGATCGTCAAGAAGGTATGCCTCGCCAGTATCTGAGCGCTGCGAAAGATGGATCGATCCTGAACGGTCTCTTGTTTGCTTGCTTTGCATTATCCTTGCAGTTTGACAAGACGACCAAGGGCAACACGCTCAAGGCGTTCATGAAGCGCCTCGAGAAAGAGAAGTTCTACGCCTCGAACGACATCGATTTGCTCTTTGATCGCGTGGTTGGTCTCACGTCAAAGTACGAGTCTGTCTTTCTCCGCCTCTACGTTGCCTGTAACTTGGTTGCGGACGCTGTGTGTTGAGTAAGCGAACAACGAACTGATTGCTTTGCTTGCGCTTTCAGGGACAAACTGGAAGCTGGCAACATGGAGCGCCGCGTGAAGCGAATGCAGGGCGACCAGCACTCGCTTCTCCGCAAGGTGAGTGTCTAAACATTCGATTGAGCCCACGTGAGTGAGTGTGCATTGCTGCATCTGCGCGCGTGAGAGTTTCTCATCAACCCCTTGTTGTGACGATGGCGTAGGTGAAATTCGTGCCGTTCAGCATCTCGCTCTTCCTTTTTGTCTTTCTGCTGGTCGTCCGCGTCACGCCCAAGGGTACGCGCGTTGTGTCATCATACCCACGAGTACATGCTGTAGTGTACTTAGCGCTACTCCTGTCCTGACTGTGTGTACTGCCCCAGGTCACGATGTCCAGCAGCGCTGCTTGGCGATGCTCGTGTTCATCACGTCGCTGTGGGTGACCGAAGCCGTGCCGTACTTTGCGACTGCGCTGCTCGTGCCGCCGATGGTCGTGTTTCTCGGGATCCTGAACGACAAGGCGCATCCTGAGATCATGCTGACGTCGAGTACGAAACCTGCACAGCAAGCAGTTCATGGGTTTGTGAGTTTTGAGTCGTATGAATCTGGTTCTAACACCGTCTCTACTGTTTGCGCATGAATACAGAGCAAGCTGCGAAAGAGGTGATGTCGCAGCTGGTCAACCACACGACGATTCTCATCATGGGCGGGTACTCGATCTCGGCTGCGTTCGCAAAGTGCCAGATCGAGCTCTACATTGCTGCGTTCCTGCAGCGCCGCTTCAAGAAGAGTCCGAACCTGTTTTTGCTCGCGATCATGATGATGGGGCTCTTCCTGTCCATGTGGATCAGCAACCACACAGCCCCCGTTCTCTGTGTCTCGGTGCTGCTTCCGATCATCCGGGACTTCCCAACGAACAGCGCGTACGTCAAGACGCTGCTCATTGGACTCGCGTTCGCGTGCAACTTGGGCGGCATGATGACGCCGATCTCGTCGCTGCAGAACACGCTCGCCGTGTCGTACTTGGAGAAAGCGGGCTACAGCATCTCGTTCGGCGAGTGGATGGCGCTTGCAGTGCCGTTCTGCACAGTCTCGACCATCCTGGTAAGTAGCGCTACTGCGTCTACTTGTGCATACTTTGTATCTCACATTGCTGCTGTCCCCTGTTGTTCGATAGTGCTGGATGTTCCTGTTGTGGGTATTTGACCCAAAAGACGCCAAGTACATCCCGCAGATCGTCTACGACCAGAAGCAGAAGATCAGCAGCCTCCACGTCGCGGTGATCGCGCTGACGCTGCTCACAATTTTCCTCTGGGCCACGTTCTCCGTCACGAGCATGACGTTCGGCGACTTGGGCATCATTTCGCTCATGTTCATGGTAGGTTGCCTGGTGTTGCTTCTCTGATCCTATCACTTTGTGGATGTATCCGACTTATTTCTCCTATAGTTTGTGATGTTTGGCACCGGCATGCTCAGTCAGTTCGATTTCAACTCGTTCTCGTGGCACATTTTGTTCCTGATTGGCGGCGGCAACGTCTTGGGCGATGTGAGTACACGTTTGCCTTTTTTTCCTTTTCGCTCTCTTGGGTATCGCACATGATGAACTAGAGCTGTTTTCTAACTGATTACATTGGTGAATACTTTGCAGGCTGTGCAACGCTCTGGACTGCTTGACACGCTCAGCCACTCGATCATCCACGCTCTGCCGTCGGGAAGCGTCTGGGTCGTGACGGTCTCGCTCTGCACTCTGGTGCTGTGCCTGACGACGTTCGTGTCGCACACGGTCGCATCGATCATTCTGCTGCCGATCATCGTGCAGCTGAGCATCCAGATCGGCCACCCGCACATCCCTGTGATCTGCTGCGCGTTTGCGATCTCTGCTGGTGAGACTTGATGGATGCTTGCAACCCTGTGATGCTGGTTGTCGCGTAGTGACGATTTGGGTACTGACTTGTGCATGTCTGTCATGCTGTTCTTTCTTTGTCTTTTTCAGCGATGGCGCTGCCGTTCTCGTCGTTCCCGAACATCAACTCGCTGCTGGTGCTCGACGACCACGGGCAGCCGTACTTGACGGTGCAGGACTTTCTCCGCGTGGGCGTGACCTTCTCGCTCATCACGTCGGTGCTGATCGTCACGCTGGGCTACATGCTCATCATCGGCGTGCTCGGCTACAACATCGCGCCTGCGGTCATCACTGTATAGAGAAGTGCTGCGAGCGTGCTTTCAACCAAACGCAAGAGCGAGAAAAAGAACAGAACACGCAGCTTGCTGCCTGCTGTCAAAAGCGTGGTTCTCTTTCCCACTCTCGCAGCCTTCAATACCATCAGCAACAAGAATATCAGAACAACGTTTTCCTTACTAACGAGGAGACACCATGCACTTGTTTCTCTTTATGGACATCCCGCCTGCTGCTCCTTCTTTATTAGAAAGATCGGCTGTACTTCTTGATCTCGTAGAGGATCTCCTGGGTCGTGACAATGTCGTTCCCGAACGGCGGCGGACGCTGGTAGCTCTTCTTCACGATCTCGATGAAGCGCGTGTAGTAGAGCAGCAGCTGCGTGAGCACCTGCTTCAGAATCTCCATGCCGTTGCGGAAGTTGGAAAAGTACTTCATGATGTTGCCGTTCATCTTCTCGATGCCGCTCTTCCACGAGCTCGCGAACTCGCGCACGATCTTCTCGATCTGCGCAGTGTCCACTTCATGCGGACCATTCGAACTGCTAGAAGCGTCCTTGTTCAGTCCTCCTCCAGTCTTGCCCAGTGTGAGGCTCTCGTTGTGGCGCACAAACTGGATCAGCTTGGCATACCACGCCAGCAGCTCTTCTTCGACAAACCGCTCGCGCTGCTCAGCGAGTAGCTCTTCGAGCTTGGACGTTTCCTCCGAGATGATCCGCCTTTCCTGGAAGAGCGACAGCACGAGGTCGTAGTTGTTCACGAGGAAGACGCACTTGTCCTTCGCGTTCTTGTGCTGCTCGGCCAAACGCGCGAGCAGGCTCAGGATCTCGTCGCGAAGCACTGCGAGGTTGTTGAGCACCATGTCGCCGGCGCCATTCTCGTGCATCTGTGCGCTCGAGATCGCGACCTCGTCGCTCCCGCTTTGCTGCTGCGTGTACATGCTCAGACTCAACACAGAGGCAGCAAACTCGGCGTACCGACGGATCACGTAGTGCGGGTGGAGATCGATCGCGCCGAGCTTCTTCACCTTGGCGTTCTTCACGCTCAGGAGGTTGAGATCGAAGACCGCCTTGAAGCGCGGCCAGAGCAGCAGCATCACGCGGTCAAAGTACGAGTCCAGCACGGGGATGCGGCGCTTCTCCATCACGAGCCGCTGCGCGTACGTGAGGCGGATCATGAGCAGCAGCCCGACGGCGTCGTAGCACGTGAACAGGTAGTTCTCGAGGTTCTCGAGACAGGACGAGAGCGTTTTTGCAAACACGCGCAGAAACAGGTCCCGCGAGCGCAGCAGGTTGTCTCCGAAGCTCGGCTTGAAGAAGTCGATCAGGAACAGGTACTCGGACGTCGCAGAGTTCATGAGATGCTGCTGCACGTTGCGGAAGATCGCTTCGTAGGGCAATTTGTGGTTCTCCTGCTGCGCGACGTGCAGGATGAGCGGCGGCGCCGCGGCTGCTTCGAGGATCTTCTCGCGGTCGCCCATGGAGAACGTGTCGTTGCGCTTGGTCAAATTGACCCGCGAGCTGAAGATCCCCTTGAGCGACTGCTCTTCGATCGCGATGAGGTCTGTGCGCGTCGCGACTTCCTCGTAGAACTTCATGAGTCCCGTGTGGTACGACTTGAAGACCGTCGTGAGCGTCTTGCTCATGGCTTCCGCGTACACTTCTCGGAACTCTTCCTCCACCTCTGGCGCGTTGTCCGTGAGGAACGTGACGAGGTACTTCATCGGCAGCAGCGTGTTCTGCTGCACCATCTGCACGTTCGTCTTGGGTTTCTTCACTTCGTTCATCTTTGCGAGCAGGAACTCGCGCACGCGGGTCACTGCACGCGCCTTGAGCTTCTGCAACTGCGTCTCGACCTCTCGGAACGCGGCAGTCTGGGACGGCACGAGGTCGAACGACGAGCCCGCCGGGTCGGGTTCCCGGAGCGCCGCGTACTTCAATTTGCCATTGAGCGTCACGAGCGCGTGCAGGTACACGTCGTTGACCTCTGCATCGTCAATCGTGGTGACCAGCGACGGCGCCAGTGCGACCTGGTCGAGGTACCGCTTCAGCTGGTCCTCGGTCTCGCGGCGGTTCTTGAGCCGCACGTTCATGCCGATGGACTCGTCCTGCAGGTGGCGGATCTCGTCGCTGATACCGCCGAGGTCCGCCTGGAAGCCCAGCAGCATCTCCTGCATCTTGGCGAGGATGTTGTCGCACTCCTGCACCTGGTCGTGCAGCTCCACGATGTCCTCGGACTTCATGACGTACTGCGAGACCGAGTCGATCTCGGCGGCGCGCAGCTCCTGGTCGATCTGCTGCGCGTACTGGCGCAGATCCACCCCCTTGGACAGCGCCTCCTTGATGACGCCGTCCTGCTGGAAGAGCTCCAGGTAGTCGTCCAGCTCGTCGAAGTCGATCTCTTCCAGGTTGACGCCATTGCCGTTCCCATTGTTGAGGCTCTCGACGCTCCCAGTGAGCGCCGCGCTGTCTGTGCTGCTCATGCTGCTTTTGAGGGGCTCTTTCTGCTGCTGACATGCAGCTTCATGTTGTCTGTGATGCAGATGCACCACTCGAGCGACCTTCGTGCGACATTCTCCTTGCTTTTGGAAGAAAGAAAGAGTCAAATGACAGTCGGCAACTCTGTGAACTCATTTCCATCACTGATTTCTTGCACGAGCTCAACATGGCAAGCATCGGTTGTGTGATTCTTCGTCGGAAAACATATTAAATCTAGCAATGCGTTCTTGTATCTGAATGCCAAATGTGCGCTTCTTGCAGCGATCTCTTCAGTGCAGCCAACCCAAAAGCTGCGATCTACTGCTTCGAAGGATCTCGGACTTGGATGCGTCGCTCGATAAACTCCTGGAGATCCTTTGCCGCCCTGTTTGTGTTTGGGTTCAATCACGCAAGCAAATGTGAGACCATTTGGTTGAGAGTCGACCCACTTCCTATTTCATGCTCTCGGATAAGTCACGTACTTGTAGTAGTTGGTGTCGGGGGTGTTGTACATCATGCAGTTCTCGATCATCTTGTCCAGGTCCGCGCGCAGAGCAGCCTTCGAGATATACTGGCCGCTCTCAATGCGCTTCGCGATCAGCGAGAGGTCCACGGGGTCCTTGATGTACTCCAAGTAGTCGACGACGATCGTCGTGTCCACCGGCTCGTGGAACGGCCACGCGCTGCGGTGGTTCGACACGGCTTTCCAGAGCTGGGTCAGCTGCGTCTTGAGACTGCCAGGGTCGCGCGTGCTGGAGGGACACAAGAGAAGACCACGTGGGTGAGTTGTTAGTATGGTGCACCAATCGCACGAATCATATTCTCTCACAGGGAGTTGCAAGCGTACCCAATGCGACTGTTCCGAATCGTTGCTTGAGACCACCCGGCTTCCTCTGCACATCATTGCAAAGCACACAAAGCCACAATCAGTGAGTACATCCATCCTAAAGTTGGCTTGCAGTGCAAGAACGCACAGGGGTTGACGTACTGACGCCGGGAATCATGTAGATGTCCATCAGACGACCCTCCGCAAACTTCTCCAGACCAGGGTAGACAATGTGCGCACGCGAGCGCTCTTTGATCTTGTCCTGGATCGCCTTGCGCTGCTTGTGCACCATGGACGTGATCCTTAAATAGTCGATCTGGTAGTGGATCGTGCACTCCATCAGGGTACCGCCGTCGTAGTCCTTGATGTAGCCGAACCAGTTTGGACGCGGCATGGACACCACTTTCGCAAACCCCTGCTTCTTGAAGTACCCGATCGCGTAGTTGTCGGCGTACGTGAGGAAGTGTGTGATGCCCTCTCGCTTCACAAACTCCTTCAGGTGGTTCATCAGCCGCGTGCCGTAGCCTTTCACTTGGTCCGCCGCATTGATCGCGCAAAATGCGATCTCTGCGAAATGGTTTGGTAGAAAAGGACGGTAGCAGATGCCGCCAATCACGTGCGTGCCGTTCTTGAGGATCACCATCGACCGATGGTTGCGGTCGAACACGAGGCGCACAATGTACTCCTTCGGCATCTTTGGCAGTTGCTTCGCGAAAATGTTCTTCAACGTGGTCAGCTGGATCATGTGCTCGGGTGTGCCGTCGTTCGTGATCACGTCAAACTTCACGAGCCCGTCGTCTTCCTCCATCTTGGCCATGTCGTCGCGCGAGATCATGATCGGAGCAGGCGCAACGCTGCTCTCGGAAGCTTTCCCATCGGCGACTTGCGGTTGCTGCGCAGGTGGAGCTGCTGTTGCTGCTTGTGGTGCTGGAGTTGGGACGGGAGTCTCCGCTTTGACGCTGTCGGTTGGTTCCGTCTTTTGCTTCTTGGGAGCAGCTTCTCGAGCACTCGCCGTTGCATTCGGAGCAACCGCGTCTGCAGATAGCGCCTCAATCTCTTTCCGCTTCCCAGCAGCAGCAGCACGCTCTTTTTCTAACGCGACCATTCGCGCTGACTGGGTTGTAGCCTCCGGCGAAGCTACACTCGCGCCTCCTTCCTCTTCTTTCTTCTCAGCCTTCTCAACAGGCTCGCTCTTGCTGCCATCTTGATCCACTTCCATTGCGACAGATGCCACTGCATCCTCTGCGTCTCCTGCAGCAGTAGCAGCCACCACCACACCTGCCGCGCTCTCGTCCTTTCTCGTCTCTTCTTCAGCGGATGGCGCAGTTTCCTTCGCAGCAGCACCTCCTTCCTGCTCCACAGGCGTCTCCTGCTTCTCCGTCGCATTTCCGCCTTCCTCTTGCTTCATGCTCTGCTCTATGGCGGCGCTCTCCACAGTCGCCCCCGCGGCTGCGTCCTCATCTTTCGTCGCCGTCCTCACCTCACTGCTGATGGACACAGCAGTGGCGCTCGTCTCCGCCTCCACCACCACGAGAGTCATTGACGTCGAAGTGGTCGTCACGGTCGTGGTCGTCTCTGCGCCAGCTGACGCCATCGCCTCCGTCGCTGCAGTCTCTGTCGCAGGAGCTGCTGCTGTGCTGTCGACCGCCATGCTGTTGCTTCCCATACAAAAATACAGCCTCAACAAGCGCGCCAAAATATCCCGCGTCCTGAGAGACCCTCTTAAACGCAACTCGATGCTAAAATGAGTATACTCAAAACTGGTGTTAACGCAACACTTACTGGAACCAAATGAAAAGCTAGTGCAATGCATACTGAGACTCCTCCTTTGGTTTGTATAAATGAATCGCCTTTCATTTTCGCTCGAGGTGGAAGGATCATGCTGTCGATTTTTGGAGGGAGAGCTCCAGCTACGCTTTTGATTGGCTGAAATGAAGACTGTTTTGTGGAAAGGAAGAGACTCAGATTGCATGTTGTATGTTGCATGTTGCAGTTGCAGTTCACACAGTTGCAGCAATGAAGGCGAGAGAATGCGAGACGAATGGATGCCTTGCATGGGAAAGAAGCTTCTCTCTCGTTTTCTAGAGAAGCGAGGGGTTAAGACACGCGAGAGAGAACAAGTTCATTGTTGAACTCACCAAGCGCGAGGCACAAGAGCAAGAGGAGCAGGAGCGACAACAGAGCTCGACAGCAAGAGCAAGAAGGAGCGTCCCCACAAGACCCAAGCAAACATGCTCGAATCGATTCTGCCGCGTTTCCTGTATGGCAGCAGCAAGACCTCGGACGCCACGAGCACAAGCAATGCGGTCCAGGACGAGAAGGTCGCTGCAGTCAGCTCGTCTTCCTGCGCCGTGGAAGTCAGGGACGCGCCGATGCTGCGAGATGCGGACGTGGACGACGAGTGGGTCTTCCTCGCGACAGAGGTGTGCAGTACAAGCACAGCAACAGCGACTGCGTCGTCTGCAATGGCAAAGAGTGCGCAGACTCTGCCGTCGGGTCGGTCGTATGCGGATGTCGTCGCCGGACGAGCGCAGAGACACCAGAAGAGGTCGTAAAGAAGCTGGCAAGCTGGCGTGGCGCTTCTCATGTGGACGTGAGAGTGAAGCAAAGAGGTTGGCGTGTTGGTGGAGTTGGAACGAGAGAGAAAGAAGGTCCGGCCGGAACGGCGGGCTGGATGACGGACACTGGAGGAGCGAGAGTTAGAGTGAGGCGAGCGACAGACGCGCGAGTGTGGACAAAGCAAGATGCTGGCTGCGGCTAGCGTCGGCAGTTCACTGTCCGATGTAGCGAGCGGATCACGTTGGCTCTCAGAAACAGAGCTATTATTTACAAACAGCATTGCTGCATACCCTCCCAATACGAAGGAGAAAGAATACATTAGACTAATACACGAATACAGAGTTTGCCCCCTCCCACGCTGAGCCCCAATTGATGAAGTGTCCCTGGTCACAATCTTCGGTGTCTGAGACTAGCAGCTCTTTCGGCAAACCAGTGGGAGTGTTTGATGATCTCTCTCTCTCTCTCTCAGCGCCATCCGCCAGCCAATCGATCAGCTCTCTTCGCTCTTGGCTTCGCATTCAGCAGGTAAATACGACAGCAATTTCTCGGGCACCATCTGCTTGAGCTCCGAGTACGGGCACTGATGCAGGTTGAGCCTCCGCAGGATCTCCGTGTCGTCGTTGATCTCGAACGGCGCGCTGAAGTTGAAGAAAATGTCCTGCCGGTCCTCCGACATCTCGCACTGGATCACCGTGTCTTTGCCCGTGTTCACGACGATGAACGGCAACAAGATCCGCCCTTCGTCTCCTCCGTTCGCCTTTAAAGCGGCAGCATCAGTGGCATCGCTGACAGACGACGCAGTCTCTGCTTTCTTGCGCGCAGCGTTGCGCTTCAGCAAGTTCTTCATCGCAACTTGCTACATCACATATGAACAGAAAAATGATAAGTCAGCTAGCGTGCCAGGTGGCTAGCAACCAGTTTCGACTTTGTTTTTCCACAAACCTGAACGAGCAAGTCTTGAAGATGCTGCTTCTTTTGCTCAAGGCTTTTCAAGCGCTCGTTCCTCTCCGCCTACAATAAAACAATGACAAACAAAGTGTCCTGTGACAAATGTTTCTCGGATGACCGATCGAAACAGGGACAACGTACGATAAGCATCTCGGTGTCGTGCTGGAGGTTCGACGGAAGACCTTTCCACTGAATCTCTTTGCGCTCTTTCGAGATAATGTCCATCGCCATGAGCACGTTTAGCGCGTCGTACACTCGTCGACGAATGTTCTTTTCGTCATACACCTGAGGCAAAAGCACACGTCACCACAATCAAAAATGGTTGGCGAACTCGCTCAGTACATGGACGCTACAGACAGAATGGAGTAGACAATGCCAGGCGCGCGGGACGCACCGAATCGTTCGGTCGCATCGTCACAAACTCGCGCACGAGCTCGTCCGCGACCTCGTTGTACGACGTGATGTGCTTCTCTTCGACCTTCTGGCAGACTTTCATGCTGAAGTGACGCAGCCCCTTGTTGATTTTCAAGTACTTGCGCTTCTTTCCAGACGACCTGATGGCATTGCAGTAAGACAGTTCAGTTGAATCCACACCACCAGCAAGCAGTCAATGTGAAAGGAGGAAAGACACAACGCACGGGCTCCCAAAGGTCGGACTGCTGCCGCCCTCCATGCTCATTGCGGACAGCGGACGCTTCCCGTTTCCGGATCTCTCCGCAGCGAACGAGTCATCCTCCACAATCTCCTGCTTGATGTCCACAAGCGCGCCGTCTTTCATCAGCCCCGCTTCGGTCGCCATCTTCTCCAGCCCCTGCGCCTTCATCAGGTTCACAAAGTCGTCGTGCAGGCTGCTCGGCGTGATCGACGTGCTCGTCGCATCTTCTCCAAACGGACGCACAGACGAAGTCATAGCAGCAGCAGCAGCAGTACTTTGAGCAGGAACCTCGTCCTTCTCTTCCAAGTCCATCTCTGTGAGCTTCTTGAGCTCGCGTCGCGTGACGCGGGGCTTTACAATCCCGCCACTCGTGGCAGAAGCAGCAGCAGCGAGCCTCTTCTTCGCGGTCAGTCGCGCAGGCGCCTTCGGGTTGCTGTTCTTCGCGGCTGGCGAGCGGATCTGGTTGCCAGGAGGAGTGTCTGGCGCGGCCACTTGAACTTGCTCCGCCATGGCTCTCTCTTTCTTCAACAAGCGCGGGAAAAATAGCAGCAGTGGTGGAATCTGAAACGCATACGCACATACGACAGAGATAGCATTAGCGACGATCGTAGATCTCATGTTCAAGCACACACACATGTGAAATCCAAGCGCATGCGCCAGATCCACACACAGAGTATAAAATAGGTCGCGCGCTTCCTCTGTGGCTGGCGTGCGTCGGGTGCAGACGATCGGTCCCCGTGCGCTCCAATCACCAGCGGCTCACACAGACGCGCATGCGACCGCCCGCACGTGCAGATATAAAGCCACTCGCACACACCTGGAGGCTACCAAGCAGCTCTTCAAACAGCACAGGCAGCTTGATCGACGAATGTCAGTGAGAAACAGCAGTGCGTCTTTCTGTGCTGTTATTTCCTCACAGACACACCCAAAGGAATCACACAAGACACAACACCAAAAGTTCGCGCTGAAGAGGGTCGTTGGGTGTTGTGGTGCACTTTGCTCGCAATCAAACAGCACGACTGCTACTGTAATCAACGAAATATAGCCACAGATGGTGTTTTGGACGATCTGTGGAGATCTTTGTGCTTTGCATTGCACTTGTGTTGTTGCACAATATCACTCAAACAATGTGGGGTCATTCTGCAGACTACGGTCGTTGCTTTTGGATTTAAGAGAGTGTGTGTGGTCGTGTGTGCTTGCTGGCATTTGAGGCAACATAAAGCGACTGCGCAAAAGGATTCGAATCCAAAGGCAAGCAGACGACGCTGACGACGACGGCGACAATGGCGGGCGACAACGAGTTCTACCTGCGATACTAGTACGCGCGCACGTGCGCTGTTGCATATGTGCCTTGTGCTCGCTCTCGCACAACTGCTGGTACTAACCACAACGCTGCGTTGCTGCTGTTGATCATCGCAGTGTTGGGCACAAGGGCAAGTTCGGCCACGAGTTCATGGAGTTTGAGTTCCGCAGCGACGGCAAGCTGCGCTACGCCAACAACTCCAACTACAAGAAGGACTCGATGATCCGCAAAGAAGGTACATGGTCATGCGCGCCGCTGTTATTCGTCATTGCAGCATGGAGAGAAAGAAGCTGACGCCACTGGATGTTGTGGGAAACAATAATGTGATGGTTGTGTGTGTGTGTGTGGGGCAGTGACGGTGTCGCAGGCTGTGATCGAAGAGCTCAAGCGCATTATTGAGGACAGCGAAATCACAAAGTGCGTGGATGTTCTGCGCGTTGGTTTGTGCTGTTGAAGCGAATCCTGCGCGTGTGTCTAACGCGCATGCATGTGTGATGATGTGGCGCTGTGCGGCTTCCAGGGAAGACGACAAGGAATGGCCGGAGCCTGACCGCGTCGGTCGACAAGAGCTGGAGATCATTTTCAACGACGAACACATCTCGTTCACTGTAAGTATGGCGTCAGCTGACCCATTGCTTGGTTGGGAATGATAGTGATCGACCCGCATTTGTGTGTGTGGATTCCGATCCACTGATTCATCTGGTGCTTACTGGTGTCAATAGTGCGCGAAGATCGGCTCGCTCTTGGACGTCCAAGGCAGCAAAGACCCGGAAGGACTCCGCGTGCTCTACTATCTCGTGCAGGATCTCAAGTGCTTTGTGTTTTCGCTGGTCACTTTGCACTTCAAGGTACGAACGAGGAGCTCAGAATCACGCTTGACCAAGCTTCGCCATACAAACAAGCCTCTTGCCGGTCACTTACAAAGCTCTTGCAATTTGTGCCATGCATTGCAGATCAAACCTATCCCATAAAGAAACGCATATCGAATGCGATAGAAGAGTGTTTGGCGAGCGGACGGGTAATATACTGAAAACAGGATGAGAAAGAAAGACAGGCTGGCGTTCTGCACTCCATGGTGCATCTTCAATCTGAAAGTTTCTCGAGAACAGGTACACACTGCGTCCAAGGTTCGCACTCACTACCCAGGGGAACGAGCTGTTGCGACCAAGAAATAAGCCGAAACTTGTTCGTCCACGCTTTGCAGCAACAAAACACATTGCGCGAGCCCTTTCTTTTTGCCGACCACGGCGCCGCGCCGTCTGCGCGCTCTCGACGTCTCCAAGCCCTCGAACTCGTCCTTGAGTGCAAGGAGGTTCTTGGTCGTGCCCAGTCGCACCAGCGGCGCGAGCTTCTCCGGGTACACGCCCTCGGCGCGCAGGATGTTGGTGAACTGCTCGAGCACATTGTTCTCTCGGATCGCTGTAGTCGACGACGACGGGTACAGCTTGCTGCTGGTGTGGAAGGAAGACTGGCTGCGCATGCTCCGCTTGCGAGTGTGCACAGGTGTGGACTTGACCACGGCGCAGTGCACCTGCAGCCGCACGGAGCGCAGCAGCTCCTGTTTCTCATCCACCACGATCTGCACGAGCGTCTCGGCTTCGTCGAACGGGAACGCCGACTCGGTCCACGCGTACGTCTGCAGCTCGGGCTTGAGCTCGTCGTACTCAAAGATGTTAAGCTGCAGCGGCTTCTTCTTGAGGAAGCGCTTGAGATGCCCCTCGTGGATGCGCTTGCCGACATGCGCACGCACGACGATCGACGCTTCGTAGTTGTACGTCTGCTTCTTGAGCCACTTCTGGAGCACCACCCACGCGAGCTTGAACCAGAGCAGATTGAGCACAAGGAACAGCCCCGGCGGGTCGATCAGCGGCTTCTTGATCCAGTCGATGAACCACTGCGGGTTCGCGACGTTGAACGTGCCGCCGCTGAGCCGGTCGATGATCTCGAACGCGAGGTTCCCCACGAAGATCGCACGCACGATCTCAACATTTCGACGCACTCGTCGCCGGATCATTAAAGTGTCGACCATGTGCTTGGTGTTGAGGTCGAAGTCGCTCGAGACCTCGGCGAGCTGCATCTTGGAGATCGACTCGAACTTGTGATCAAGATGTCGAGCTGCGTGCGCAGCTTCTCGATGAGCTTGATTGAGTCCTTGCAGCGAACCAGGATGTTGTTCTTGCGTTCGAGTAGCGAGAGCGACTTGTAGATCTTGCTGCCGGCGGCTTCGGCCGGCATCGGTGGCAGCTCGAGGTCCTCGACCGACTCGAGCAGATACTGAAGGCATTCGACGAGCAAGATCGTGTTCTTCGCGGCGTCGCTCAGCGATTTCTTCACGCGCATGCGGCTCTCGGGCACCTCCCAGAAGTTCTTAATCAGCTTCCTCAGGTTCCCGAGCGTGTCATCGAGCACAAATGTGCGCAGAAAAAAGTTGCGAATGAAGATCTCACGGCTATTCAGTCCCATGAACATTGTCAGCAGCGGCTCGTACTTCTGCCCATTCGGTCCACAGAAGAGACACCCCTCGCGTCCCAAGAAGAGCACGTCTTCACGCGTGATGTCGTAGCACGCGTAGATCTCGCCCAGCACCTGCTTGAGTTCGTTCTCGCGCTCGCTCTTATCGAGGTACTTGTACGCTGGCAGCTTTGGCTCGATCGACTTGGAGATGATCAGATTGTACTTGTTGCGCTCGGCTTTCTCCTTCATGAAGATCATGTCCAACACGCTGATTTGGTACCGAGACAGCAAGTCTCGGATGATCACGGACGAGTCCTGGTGCACGTCCACGAGCAAGCGAGCGAGCAAGTCCAGCGGGATGTCCTTCTCTCTGCGGTGCATGATCGCGTCCACTTTGACGCAGTAGAGCAGCGCGCCGCTCACGTGGAGGTGCATCCCGAAGTTCTCGATCTGGATCACGCCGTCGTCCTCTGGAAAGTTGATCTCGACCACGAAGTTGATGAAATTGGTCGTGTCAAAGTCCAGGATCTTGACTTGTGTCAAGCCCGTCGACACAGTAAAGTGCGTCGCGGTCGGGTTCTCGTCGATCTTGGAGCTGAAGAGCCCGCCCTGGCAGCGCTCCATGGCGCCGAGTCGCTCGTTCAACGCGGCGATCTGGTTCGCGCCAAAGGGCATCCACTCGCCGACCAGCGCGCGCACCTGGGAGAGCACGATGCTCTCCACCGCATCCTTGATCATCATGCTGTGGCCATGCGCTGTTGGAGCGCAGGCACGACGGGATGTATGGACTCGAGACGTACGACACGCCCTCCGAGTCGGTGATCCCGCTGATCTTCGTGTACGACGAGTCTCCGCTCGTGAGCACAAACTCTTTGCCGTTGTGCTTGACGTGGATCAATTGCTGTTGCTGTTGCTGGTTTTCGCTCTCATCTCGCGGAGGATAAATGAACTTGTTCGTCTCTTCTTTGGTGCTCACGGGGATCTGCTCAACGATCGCGATGCCTTTCATCGAGACCTGGTACGCTGTCACGGGCTGGTAGTCGACCGACGAGAGCTTGGTGCCGTTCAGCAGCTTGGCTTCCCACAAGTCGTCGATCACGGACTTGGCTTCCTGTGAGACGCGCAGCCACCGCCGCTCCGTGACCCCCGCGAAGGAGATCCACACGAGCTTCGGCGCATAGTCGAACTTGAGCGCTCCCTGGTCCACGCCTTCGTAGAGCAGCACGAGCAGCGTCACCTGGCGGATCCAGGACTCGGGCGTGCGCACATTCGGCGCCTGCTGCGCGTACTTGCTGATGCAGTAGAGCACCTTGCAGTGCTCGACCGGCCACGTCTCGGGTGCGCCGAACCAGACCGCGTCGCTGCTGGCATGGAGCACTCCAGTCCCCACCGGCATCTTCTTGAGGGACTTGACGATGATGACTGTGATTGTCTGTGTCAAAATTGAGGATTGGTCTTTGAAGAGGCGGTCATCCTTGTGTTGGAAACTGCTGCTGGTTGCAAATCGAGACACAACAACAACAAGCAGGAAGAAACTATGAAGTAGACTTGCGATAGATAGACCGACGTACCAGCTCAGCGAGCGTGTCGTCATCTACACTCGGGCAAACCAATTCAGCGCATACAGACATATAGAAATGTGTTCATTGTGGTTACCGAGTGAACAAGTACCAGTCATCGTCATCAGCTTCTGTTTCGCCTTCGCCCTATCTGCAGCAGAAACCAGGCTGTCACCTCACGTCCGCCCACGGTCTGCATTCTGCAATTGATTCGTTGGCGTTTCCCTCCAGCGTCTCTTGCTGGCATGCGCCGCTGCAGTTGTTCATAATCTTCAATCTATCTCGCTGATGGGTCCTCGCACTGCGGTGGGAAGCTGATGTCGGCGACGGGTTTATTCTCCCCTTATGCAGGTCACGATCCTGCAGCATCATCGTCACAAGGATCATTCGTTAGATAAGGATGCAGGAAGCCGCGCGCTGCCCAGATCATTCGACACTTGCGTTTGTGTTTTTGTTCGTACCAATCAAAGCCGTCAAAGAGACCTGCCCCCTCCGTCGCCGTGGTTTCTTTAATGGACCACTGGCGATTGCGGATGTCCGAGAGCCCCATCGCCTCTGAGATCTATAAACGCAAACCGCACACGCGCACACACACGAACGCGTAAGGAAAACTGCTCATCGCCATTTGATAGCAACAAAGCACAGCAGCACGCACCTGCGCGGCGTTCAGAGCGCCTTTCTGGTCCTGCTTGTTCGCAAACACTAACAAAATCGAGTCCTTCAGCTCTTCTTCCTGTTGTAGCACCAAGCACGACGCACAGAGAAAGAGAGAGAGAGAGTGCGAGAGAGAAATTGGCGTCAACTCCCACAACCATAACCGCACACAAAGAATGCGCAACGAACACACAACGCCAGAGCGTCACGCACCTCGAGCATCGCGTGCAGCTCCTGCTTGGCGATGTTCAGACGGTCCGTGTCGGCCGAGTCGACGACGTAGATGATCGCGTCGGTGTTTGGGTAGTAGCACCGCCAGTACGGCCGGATGCTCGTCTGGCCGCCGAGATCCCAGACCTGGAACTTGATGTTCTTGTACTGCAGCGTCTCCATGTTGAACCCGATCGTGGGCACGGTCTGCTCGATCTCGTCCGCTTGCAGCCGGTCTAGTCGGCGCGCACACATACGGAGACGAGTTAGCGCACACACTCGCACAGCGTTTCCCCACAGAGAGCTGCGTGGCGTGGACGCAGCGAACCGCAAAGAGTCAAAGCAGCGCGTGCGGACTACGTACAGAGGATGGTGGTCTTGCCGGCGTTGTCGAGGCCGAGGATGAGGATGCGCACCTCTTTGCTGCCGAAGAGCGACGCGAACACTTTGGAAACCATGATCCCCATGATGGCTTCTCTTCTTCTTCGTAACGTTAGCGACCTTCTCACTCTCTCTCTCTCTTGCTTTTTCTGACTTTGTTTGGTTTCGAGCATGAGTTTCTGCAGTACTGTATTTCTTCTCAAGAACATGACATAAAGAGGGTCTTCGACGACACCATCGAGGGGGATACTCTGCATTAGGTTTGGTTTGTTTTCTTCATCCCCAAATCCATTCGTGAGCCAGCACCTTCAGTTTACGCGCCACATTTCGGTGCGAAGCCGAGGTAGAACGCCACTTCCTTGAGGAACACGAGCGCGCTCATGGCGCTGTAGCTGCACGGCGACACGGAGCTAGCTGAAGTGTTCTGGCGTTCACCTTCTCGCAGCACAGATCGTGAGAAAACAATTGCTGCCAAATAAACACCAATTCTAATGTGGACACTGTTCATTATTGGTGTTTCTGACGATTAATGCAAACAATCGTGTCCCAATAATATCTTATTTACACAAATAGTAGCCATTCATTCGTTTCAGTCATTTTTCTCACGTTATATCACCCATTCGCTGTACCAGCTCGTCAGACGACTGGCCGGAAAGCGCCGAGTGATCAGCGAGTGCTTTTCGGACGCCGGTTGCGTTGAAAAGAGCATTTCATCAGTCATTCAGCAATTTGATCCCGACACAGTCAACCTCCCAATCACCAGCCACTCCACCGCCATCATGTCTGCCAGCAATGAAACCTACCAGTTCTTCTTCGAGAAGGGTGACGATCACCGATTCAAGTGCAAGCACTGCGGCAACCACCAGAAGCAAGCACCGAGCACAGGCTATTCTAACCTCATGTCTGTGGAGGATTCTGCCGAGTTTGCCGTGACCAAGCTGTAGGAACGAGCGTCACTCCAACAACTGCACTCACGATGCCGTGTTGGAAGTGAGTCATCTTGGGTAGTGAGTCATCTCGGGTAGTGACTCAAGACAGCATGCTCTTAGAGTTTGTATGTATATGTGGATGTTGTACTCAGGGATACAAAGGTTCAGTGCAGCAGAGTCGTTGTCCAGGTGCTCATGGCACTACGACCGAGTGCGCTGCTGGAAGAACAGCAAAGGTTTAGATAAGGGTCGAATACCCAAGATAATCCCATCATTGATTCATTTGCCCTTTAGAGCACTGGTTGTGCCATGATGTCTCTCCTCACATCGAAGCATCCAGACAATCAGAGTGAATAGGGTCTCGCTCAACGCTCTGCGTCCTGTGTCATCCAGTCCTACGGGTTCGTGCTCGAGCGTTGGTGCCCGACTTCGAGCCGTTGCTCGACAAGGGTAACACGCAGATGATCCAGCTTCGACAACCTGGCAACAGTGCTGAGCAATTGAAATGTACAGCACCACGACTGATCAAGAGAAACGCCACTCGGTCGTCGTCAACCATTGAAATGGTAGAGCGGTATTTGCGAATCAGAAACGACAATAAGTGACTTGAAGCAGTGAAATGGGACGCTGTTTACAACAGTCCCCAAAACACGGCAATCACACTTGGCGCGTACGAGGAAGCATTCCCGACTTGGAGGGAGGAAGAACGACTTGATGCCTTGAAGGTAAATTTGCAACTGAATTGAAAAGGTGTTGTGGTTCTTGTCGCTACTCCTAATTAGCCTCAAGGGCTCCTATTGGTTTTACCCGTAAAACCTACACATGTAAAGAAAAACCTACTGAACTGATATATAAACCCTTGGGTACGTTTGAGGTTCAACCAACTGAACTTGATCTTGAAGTCCCGTGGAAAGTTCC